>OY728167.1:743478410-743691305 GCA_963277665.1 Viscum album
AAACCGATGAAGAGTGTAGCCCTTAACTTCTGCCATACCATAAACTACTTAATAACTAGACAATTCATAACTAAATATTATAATAATACATGAATTATTGAAGAAAGGGACAGAAAAAAAGGCATAAACACTTACATAAAACTGTATGGTTCCAAGTGTAGAAGTAAAGAAAATAGATGACACGAGAACTCATCCAGCCATTCAGAAATTTGGATCATTGGCATGAATGATAAACCATCATTATCTTTTTCCGGGCAGCTATCTGTAACAATGCTCAAATGAAACAGAAGTTTTCTTCTCCATGTTAAAGCACATATATCATGTTTTTTTTATGAAAGCTAGTTCTTACATTGGAAAATATGGAACCAACAGAATCATCTAACTTTGCATAAGAATTAGACAAGGAAGAGAAGAAATATGATCTCCCAAAAAAGGCCACTCATGTTACATGAGTTTTCAGCTAGTGATTGGTTGTAATATATGAGAAGCTACATGGATACGATTTCCAATGTATGGTTTTAAAATAACATGAAAAACTCATTTAACTCTTAGATAATTGAATATGGAAGAAGTATTAGTTGGTGCTTATACATGGAAGTGACAGATTATTTATATATTAATTCTGAATGTGTGAATATATTATAGAGGAGATCCAAACCTAGAAATATTGATTTAAATATTTACATCTCTAAAGATTTTGACACTCTTAGTTAGGATTTCACTTTTTAAGTACTTGACAGTTTTGGTTTCTCAACCATATTTATTAAGCGTATTCAAGAACTTATCTACAAATCAAGACTCCCTTTCATTATTAATGGGTCTCACAAAAGATACTTCGGTCATACCTAATGGGTGAGATAGGGGGATCCTCCCTCAACTTTTTTATTTGGAATTATCAGGGATTAATATATGAAATTCCTCCTAAAATCTACAGATTATGGGGCTTTATCACCAGTTAAGGCCACTAGAAAGATAAGAGCACCCACCCACTTGTTTTATGTTGATGAAATTATCATTTTTTGTCAAAATGATGACCGATCACTTTCTTTAATCAAGGGGATTTTTAAGAATTATGAATCTCTCTCAAGACAAGCCATTATTTGGAGGAAATATAATCTTTATTGTAGAAAGGACATGCATGTTTCCAGCCCCCAGCCCCCAGCCCCCAGCCCCCTGCCCCCTGCCCCCCTCCACCCTGCCCCCTGCCCCCTGCCCCCTGCCCCCTGCCCCCTGACCCCCTCCACCCTACCCCCTGCCCCCTGCCCCCCTCCACCCGGCCCTCTCCGCCCTGCAAGAACGCTTAGTCTCCCCATTGAAGTTTACTTGAATCTACACAACATACATAGGGAGAATAGAAATCAAAATCATACACAAAAAAATCACAATAATATAAAAGAAAATCTTGTTCAATTAAATAAAAAACTTCATTAATTTGGTCATCTTGCTCTTTTTAAAGAAAAAACGGTGATCCTAGGAGTGTTTCTAAGTTAGAAGTGATTTATTCAACCTCCTACAACCTCTTATCAAAACAAAAATCCTCAATTTTATAATTTTTCAAAGTAAAAGAAAGGGTATCTTTAATCGGTTCATCATCTTATGATTTCACAATAATTTTGAAAGGATTATCAGGAATATCCCACTACTAAAAGACCACCTTGGAGAGGTGGGTTACATTCCTTCTATTTGTCCTTTGACATATTCATAGACCTAGTCCCCATTGGTAGAGAAAAATATGAGTAATCCCTCTTATCTTTCTAGTTGAACCTCCCTATCTTACTCTTCTCATACATGGATACATTTAATCCTGAACCTTGTCCTCTAAATCACCTAAAAAGTGGAAAGAAAATTGGACACCCCTCCCCCCTGCAGCCCCCACCCCCTGTAAAGCCCCCCTAGACAGGCCCCCCTGTAGCCCCCCTTCCCCCTGGACACTGGACACCCCCCTGAACACTTGACTCCCCCCTGGACACCTCCCCCCCTACCTGGACAGCCCCCCCTCCTGGAAACCTCCCCCCTGCCTGGACACCCCTCCCCCCTGCCTGGACAGCCCCCCTCCCCTGCCTGGACAGCACCCCCCCTACTGGACACCCCTCCCCCCCTGCCTGGATAGCCCCCCCCCCCCCCGCCTGGACAGCACCCCCCCTGCTGGACACCCCTCCCCCCTGCTGGACACCCCTCCCCCCTGCCTGGACAGCACCCCCCCTACAGGACATTGTTATCATACCACTAGATTTATCTCATATGATCATTGATGAATTTATTTCACAATATCAAAGTCATGATGGTTTGCTGAGTACACAAGATAATATGAATATTTAGAGTTATGCTTTCATGGACTATGACATCATCATATGGAAGGAAAACCAGATTGGATAGTTTAATACTAGAGTTCACTACAGGATGGAATGAAATAACAAAAATAGACCACCAAAATAGCTTATAGACTTTAGATCACCATTCATACATTTATCCAGATTTTTTATTCTCTATAAAATATGAAAAAATCAAATTGAAACTCATGATTAGCTTAAAAAATCAGGGTCACATATTGTTTCTGGTTGATCTATTTACTTCCAGGATAGAGAAAATGATCAATACTTATTTTTGAGATATAACTTTGACCAGAAACTATAGGAATATGCTGGATTTCTATTTGGGATGTCATTTAACACTCACCTATAGGTACCCAAGTTGCTTGAGCAGGTCTCCAAGGCTAGATGCAGCGAGTAGGTATAGAATCTTCTTCTAGAAATATTGGAATCATTTTTTTATTGTGTGTACTACAAGGAATTCAAGGTTGTTCAATAATCAAGAACTAATTTTTCACCTCAGCATGACAGAGCTGCTTATGGATTGAGTCTGACTCAGAAATTGCTTCCAAGACTTTGTAATCAAGAACATGGAATGTCCCATAGAGGTTTATTACTCATTTGATCAAATATCTCAAGAATATTACTCGACACAATCTAGTTATTTCACCTGAAGAGGTTAATTTCACAAGAATTATCAACTTTAGGAATCAAAGTGATAAATTGGGCATTGAAACCATGGGGATTCACCCCTGAGGTGAAGAATGAAGATACCAGCTTACAAACTTCCACTTCAATATCCTCCCAATACTTTAAATAAAATGAATTGCCAAATCCATCTCGACTAGGGGCACTACCAGCATTGAAACTGAAGACCGCATCCTTAATCTAAAATTCATGGGGGGTGCTTGTGAGAAAAAGATTATCCTCATCAGAAACCATCGAAGGAAAAATACCATCCATTAAGGTCCCCTCCATTCAAGGTCCATTGAAAAGCTTAGTGAAATAGTCAACAACATGTTCAGCGATTGCTTCCTTGTTATGCAAGATGCATTATCCAGTTCTAAGAAAAGATAAAGGCCAGTTGGCCCTTCAAATTCATTGAAGAGAGTTGAAGAATTTTGTGTTCCTGTCCCCATCCTGTATCCATTTGATTATGAAAGTTTCCTTTTGAACACCTTCCCTCTTTGTAATAAGAGAGTTCAACCTGGATATAACACCCAATTCTATTGAAATGTCCTGACTAAAATCAGAATTAGTAGCTTCATCTTGAATATGTTGCAGAGTTGACTCGAGAGTGAGGATCTCTTTATCCAACCCACTCTAATTGGACTTGCTCCAAATTCTCAGTTGGGACTTTAGTAACCTCAACTTGTAAGAGAAGGCCGATTCACCCTAGCTACAATTCATGCTGAACCAGAAACTTTTAATAAGATTGTCACATTCAGTCTGAAAAGACCAAGCATTATTGAATCAAAAAGGAAGAGGCTTTTGTTGCTCTTTACTCTTGAAACTAACTAGAATTGGATGGTGATATGAAGCAAATTTAGGAAGAGAAGCGCTAGAAATTGAATCACATACATTCAGGAGATAATCTGCTCATCAATGGCAATAACTTCAACCTTTCCGAATGAATAATGAGAAAAAAACCCATAAAAGATCCCCCTAACTAGTGGAACCACTAGCAGCAACCAAATTAAAACCAAATTTATTAAGTCCATCAAAGCCTAATGAAAAATAAGCTTTAGGTTCAGAAATTCCAAGAAGCTTGGGCTTGTGAACCTGAATGTGCCTGTGCAAAGCATTGACTGTCACATAAATTCCTCACATTCATATTTTTTATTTTCTCTCTTGTTGTGCCAGTCCCCCCACCCTCCCCACCCCCCAGCCCACCTACACCAGCCCCCCCCCTCGCAGCCCACCTGCACCAACCCCCAACCCCAGCCCCCAGCCCCTAGCTGCACTAGTCCACCCCCAGCCCAGCTGCACCAGTCTCCCCCACCCTCCCCATCCCCCTGCACCAGCCCCCCCAACCACCTGCTACCCCCAGCCCCCCTGCCACCCCCCAGCCCACCTCCACCCCCCCCGCAACCCACCTGCACCAGCCCCCAACCCCAACCCCTAGCTGCACCAACCCCCCCCCCCCCCCCCCCCCCCGCAGCCCACCTGCACCAGCCCCCAACCCCAGCCCCCAGCTGCACCAGCCCCCCCTCCCAGCCCCCTGCTACCCCAGCCCACCTGCACCTGTCCCCCCTCCCCAGCCCCCCTGCACTGACCCAAGGATCCTACATTGTTTCACCAAGGGGCTACATGGTTTAGACTTGGCTATGCGCAACTCATGCTAAAAAATTGTGTGCAATTCAAAATGAACTTAAAATTATCCTCACGAAGGGAGGTCATACTATTTTCCTCAAACCATGCACCTTAACCATGAAGAGTATGGAAACCTCAAAAATTTCCATGTTCTGACCTGGAACTCCATGAAGATAAAAACCAAAACTCTACTTAACCAAATAACAATAAAAGAACTATGCAGTGACATAGGGGCTATCATAAACTCCCCGCCATGCTACTTTTCCTCCTAGAATTTCCTTGGTCAAAACTAGAGACAAAGGAAAAGAGATGCAAAGGAAAATAGAACTAGCACACTGTGACCAGAATTTTTCTAGTACATTGTATCTTTTAATGGATCTCTCAATGTCTCCCAACATTGTGAAAGTCTTACCACTTCCGATCTACGTATTCACATTACACATTAGGGGGTGAAACAAGATAAAACAGAACTAGCACAGTAAACTGCAAATACGTGAAATCTTGGTGTGAAGTGATGTAAAAGTAAAAAATCTCACATTGTTGTGCCCTATGACACCCCCTAGAAAATGGTGCATGGGATTATAGTATCTTCTCCTCAATACAAAAACATGTCATCAGTTTGTATGATGGATATGTGGCATGGATTTCATTACCAATTAGAGGAGTTATTTTTGGAATTGTATACACTTTCTACTAATTTCTATGAAAGGGGAAAATAAAAGCCCCCTGGACAGACCCTGGACACCCCCCACTTCCCTCCTGCACCAGTTGAGAATCACTGCATTGCACTGCATCCTGTTGATACGTAGTGTAAAAATGTTTAACAAACTCAAGTGAAACTGGAAATGACAATTCTTGGAGATAACTACAAATAATTCAACGAATATATGAGAAAACACCTGTTGCGAATCACTTCATTGCACTGCATCCTGCAAATTTCAACATTATAAGAAAGAGCCCATATGATAACCTCCTCCCTCATCCCTAAATCGTTATAAATGATAAAACTAATTAATGGAACACAATAGAAAAATATATATTATATATGATATTAACGGACATAAAATAATGAGATGAATCCATCAATGCTTGATAAAATAAAAAACCTCATAAAACTAAAACACTGACCCTACATAAATTACATATGGTTCCCTAGATCTATATAAAACTATTAAACCATCCCTTTAGTGCCTTTAAATCCACCACATACTGACCTCCTAGATAATTTATATATCCCACTCTACTAGAAATCACTAATTGTGCTTACAATTCCTTTGTAAAAGTAAAATTATAACTGCCACTCCAACCATAATGAAAAATCATTAGAAGATGGCCCATATCTACATGAGTGATACTTCCTAGGGTCAAAATGGAAAACCATCTGAGTGTGTATATTTATTCCACATATAAAAATAAATCCTTTGACTCTAGAAGAAGGGAATGATAAAGTCTTTCCCTAACCAATTGATCATCATCCACAACTTGTAGAATAATCTCCTTTGCTATTCTTACTTCTACTAGATCATTATGATCCTATTATCTCCTAATTATTCACCTCAAGTTCAATTTAAATAAAAAGATACATTTTAAATCCTTCATAATTAGGAAGAAAATGTGATAAACCTTTGAAAGTATGTCTAACATCAACCCATACTCAAACCGATGATACATAGAATGCTCATCACCTCCCAAGGTTAGAGAAAATTTCTGCAACTCCGTGAACTAGGAAGAATATTATATAATTCATATGCTTACATACATAAAAACTTGCCTCGGTGTCGGAAGAGAGGAGTCGGGGAGGAGGCGTCGGGGAGGAGGCGTCTGGGAGGAGGGTCGCGGTGAGGAGGAGGGTCGCGGTGAGGAGCCTTCGGAAGAGCTAAGTTGAGGAGGAGGGTCGCTGCGAGGAGGCGTCGGGGGGGAGGGTCGCGTCGGGAAGGAGGGTCATGGCGAGGAGCCGTCGGGGAGGAGGGCGCGGCGAGGAGGGCGCGGTGAGGAGGCATCGGGGAGAAGGAGGGCGCGACGAGGAGTCGTCGGGAAGGAGGAGGGCGTGGCGAGGAGGCGTCGGGGAGGAGGAGCGTGTGGCGAGAGGGAAGAGGAGGTGCCCGATGATAATTGGGAGAAAAAAAAACGGGTTATGATTTAGCCACGGAGAGGGATATGAATCGTGGCGGTAGAAGAGATATAGCCACAAACCTATAAAACTGTGGCTATAGGTCCGTGGCTATAGCTCAGATTTTTAGTAGTGCAAGGCTACTAAACTGATTGGTCTTTCGGGATTTGATACCTTGTGATCATGCCAATGTTATGTAATAATGCATTGACTCTGGGTAAATAGGGTTGGGGTGTTACACCACCAACTTCCGCTGCAACCCCGATACCTTCACCATTCATATTATTTCTCTTAATGGTTTATGTTTTGATGTCATGATGTTTATGAAACTTGATTCTCTTGAATGGGTTATATGTTTATAAAACCCATTTCCCATTAATGATTTATATGTTTATAAAACTTGTCTCTATTTATCAAGTTATAAACTTATTAAACCTGATTATTTTCACAGGTTATGATTTGATGAAATGATTATGAAACTTGTATATTTTCCATAGGTTAATATATGATTACATGTTTATGACATCCATTTCATTTCATGGTTTATGATAGGATGTTTATGAAACCCATCTATTTTTATGACTCATGATATTATGAATGTTTTATTATCTTATGGAACATGTATGAATGATTTTATTATGATATGGGTGGGACATATATCTCCCTCTAATTCATTGGGTAAAAATTTATATCTCATGAGAAAATGATGAGAATCAAGTCGACAGGCTTAATCCACTATGGGAAGATGGGGAAACTCGATCCCTTATAAGGAAAGGACTATAACTGGGGACGGTGGTGTGTCATGTCCAGTAAGTGTAGTTACCATGAATATAGAATATGGGGAAACCCATTCCACTATGGGAATATGGGGAAACTCGATCCACTATGGGGATATTGGGAAGCCCAATCCACTATGGGAAGATGGGGAAACCCGGTCCCTTACAAGGGAAGGACTGCGACTGGGGATGGTGGTATGTACACCCCAGTAGGTGTAGTCCCCATGAAGTGCCCTAATAATTTTTAGTAATGCATCTTGACTTATAGGGAATGATATTTCATGTTTATGTGTATTCCATAATTTAATTTCTTATTCCTATGTTATTCTTTCCTGGATTATGCTCATTTTTTCCTTATGATTAAAGTATTATGAAATGTTAATCTTTATGCCATGATTCATGTTTATGATCTTTTATAGGAAGGGTATGATCTTATAGTGTTATGATCATGTTCTCATACCCTTTTTCTCATGTTTATGATTACATATCTCCCTTTTTTACCCATACTGAGAATCTGATCTCTCCCCTTTTATTGTTTCCTTCCTCGGGTTATGAAGATATATTTCATGTATGATTTTTCTAAGAGGTGTTCTAGTCTTGGAGAACCTAGTGGGAGATAATTTATCTCACTCATATACCATTTTTTATATCTCTATGTTTCCAAATGCAATAAACTAATACGTTCTTTAGGAATATTTTTGTGTAATGTTTTAATTATTCTACAAAAATGATGTGATGTCTATGTACATTAAGATTGGTTTGTTATAGTTGTTATCAAAGTTAAGGTTTAGTCAACCTTTACAAACTAGGATGAGAAAATTTTAGTGAGATCCCTTGGAATATTTCTAAGGGTATGTCTCTAAGTATATCTATAAGGATAAGTTTAAGGATGAGGAAAAGTATAGAAAAATGTCATGTAATTTTGGTAAAGGATGGAGTGAGGTTTCCCTAGAATTACATCTCTTTCTAGATACTACAAGTGGATGTGGTTCTGGTAGAGATGTACCTAGTACTAACAACTATGACAAGGTGTGCTGAGCCTAACTTGAGTGTAACCAGGTAAATGAAAATTGACCTCACTGTGCACCTGGTTTGACACTCTCATGGGATATACTTTGGGAATTCAAAAACTCTTCATGAACCATCATGAAGGATTTAAAAATAAATTTTCTATAAATAACCTCAGATAAACCTAAGGTGTCATAGATTAAGGAAGGTGGCATGATTTAGACATCTTATATACTGTATTTCATTATGTGGTTCCTCAATATGATAATTTTTTCTTACTAAATTATTTATGGTTTTAGTCAATGGAGGGAACCAAAAGGAATTGGGTTAACATTGAATGTGACAAAAAACTTTCTGAGGAGAAATTAAATTGTATGATCACTAGAGAGAAAGATATTGTGATTATGTTGAATTGGTTATCATGATATATGATTAACCATGTTATCTTTTGTGATATTACTAACACATCGAATAAGAGGAAGATGGACTTTTATAAATGTTTTCATGGTAAGGAACATAGAGTAAAGAATATCTGTATTCTTACATGTCAAGAAGAAGGGAAGAATAACCTTGATGAATACCTCAAATGGAGGGTAAGGTGTTATCTATGTGAGAAAAAGGGTCATAGAATTACGAATTGTCATGGAGTTCAATGTCTTATCTATGGAGAACATGGGCATTACCCAAATCAATGACCTGACCTAAGAATTTACTTCCAATCCAAGGAAGCACCTATTCAATGACGATCATTAAAGTGGAATGATTGAACTACTTATGTATTTGGATTCTAGAATTATGAATGGTGAACTATATAAAGATTGTTCAGTTTATGTTTTTGCTAAGTATTTACAAGAATATGTTGAATGGTTCTAACAGACTAGAGAGGTTATTTCATGAAAGGTTATGTTTTGATTAAGGTAAGGTAACCCATAATTTATTTCTAATGTTGAGATAATTATGTTTAGATAAATATGTTTTTGATATGAATAATTAAATTGGATGATATTAATTAACTCATAACTGATAAAGGATTTGTTGAAAAAGTATTCTATGTTATCATGGATGAATTTTAAAACTTCTTGGATTCAAGGAATATATCCAGTAATGCTTGGAATAAGGAATAATGAAACTTTTTCGAAAGTTTTTATGGTAATTCAAGTTATTACCATGGTTTAAGATAATATACAATGAGAGTATTCACATGTTTGGAATGTGAGAACCAAGAGCTACTTTGTGATATATGGGGGATCAATGTTAAGTTGATTTCATGACATTATTTCTAAATTTTGGGATTTTCATCTTTCATAATGGTTATAAGTTTAAAAATTTATGAAAATTTTAAGTTAAACTTCATAGGAATTATTTATTTATTGAGGTTTTATTAAAAATCTTAGTTAAAAGGCTATTTAGTGATTAAACTTATTTCAAGAATATCCATTATATTTAGATCAAAAATTTCATAAATGTGTTTTTAGAAAAGGACTACCTATATATAGGGTGACAACTCATCAAGTTCGGAAAGGCCACAGGTCTTGAACCCATGATCTAAGGATGATAAGGGTTTCAAGCCTACCACTGGCCTACACAGTGTTCTGGTTAATGTGTAATTTTTTTAGTTAAACAATTTGATGAATAAATATTAATGATGAAATATTAGTGTTAATATTTATGTTTATAGATTAATGTATTAAGCATATTGATTTTGAAGAATAGTTAGAGACAAATAGTTAGACTTTTCATTCTTTTATGGGTCTTAAGATCCGTTAAAAGTGTGTTTTAGTGCTTCAGGCATCAAAGTTAATTTTTGGATATCCATTTCATAATGTAATGGATGAATTAGAAATTGATCAAATCATAACCAAAGAATGAAAGTGTTTTTATATAAATATATCAAGTTAGTATATTTCCTTATATTCTTGGTCAATAAAATAATTACTCAATGTTAGGAAAATGAACCAAAAAAATGTTGCCCTAATACCTTAATTTTTGTTGAATTGATGGCCTTTTAAATCATCAAAGATTTATGAATTTGAGGCCCTAAAATTTTCACTGATTATACCCTTGTTTGTGATTGATGACCACAATCACTCTCTAATAATATTTACACTTTTCTTCCAAGTTCATGTTTTCACTTCCCACCTATGTTCTCCTACTTGGAAACCCAACTATGAGTTACTCTGGGTAACCGTTAAGGTTCCAAATTTCAATTTTTAAGGGAATTTATAGTGTTTATTTTTACAATGTGGGTTTATATTAAAGGAAATTAAGAGTATTAAACCATTTATAATCCATACAAATTTCGAGGGTAAAATTCATTTTAAGGGGTAGAATGTAACACCCCGAGTTTTGTGAAATATATTTTTTCAAATTAATTTAATCCTTTTGATATTTTTCATTTCACACAACACTTAATATAGCTTGTATTGTATGAAAGAACCAAGTTATTATTTATTTTATATACACACCCTGTTAATATTTCATTATAAAATACCCCAAGATAAGTTTATGCTATATTCAATATTGACTTGGCTTGTGTTACATGCAACACTAAGTTTCTACTAAACATCAGTTTATTATTATAATTATTTAAACAAATATAGTTATAACATAGCTATTAAACTTAGTAATATTAATAGTAATAAATAATTTTTAATTATTATTTATAGTATTTATATATATATCATTCATATTGATAATAATACATACAATTGTTTTAGTATCGTCTCTATAGGTTTGAAAATATTATTTTGTTAAAAGAACTCCTTTTTATGTCCTTCTATAAACAATAATAAAAGTAATTTTATACACTTTTAGAAACTAAATTTTATAAAATAAACTTCATTTTTGAATTCATAGTTCCAAAATTATCTTAGGGTGAATTTTTTGGATTTTTCTGAGAAACTTCATTTTTGGATGAATAGTAAAAAATACGGAATTTTAATTCAAAACAGCTTTTTCATCTAATTTATTTTTATAGTCAAATTATATTTTAAGTTGGTTTTAAAGTCACAATAGATCAATTATAAATCTATTAATCCAATTTATTTCATTTTAATCATTCTTATATTGAATTTAGATATAAAAGCTTAATGAACTTTTGAACATTCTCACTTTAAAAACTCACTTTCTCACCACGTCTGCGAGATTAACATTAAACTTAACTTTTCTTCTTCTGTGAATTGAATTTATAAAATGGAAATAAACAGTTGTAATTAGTATAATATTTATATTCTAATAGTATCAAACTAATTTTTGACTAAAAATATTAGTGAAAGTGATCGAAATTAATTACAGTGATTGAGGTAAAGTTAAGCTTAATATGTGACTAAACTTTAAACTTAAGAGCCCAAATGACCTATCCAATTTTAAAACACCCATTAGATGATATTATTTATCCCATAAAACTTTAATTATTGTTTTTTGTTGGTTTTTTATTACTTTTTTTAGGTAAAAACGTGGGTACACCTAACTTGTTTTCAAAAATGTCAAGTGTGTCCCCTCCCTCCCCTATAAAAGGACACCACATATCCCCCTTCTTCACACCTCTAAAACCACTTAAGTTTGGACAATATATACCCAATTAACTTCCAAAAATCCCTCAATTACTCCTTTAATCCTACCTTTGGGAAAAAATCCAACCAAGAAGGCCCTTTGGTGCAAACCAAAAGGAGTTACCCAAAGAAGAGGTAACATCCTTCCTAAGGCTCATTTCCTTTATTTTCTCTCTCCACCACCTCAATTATTATTATTACATGATAATAAAATAAAAAAATTATACTCAATATACTTAAATGTTTTTATTATAAGGGTTATACCGACACTTACACACACTTCCATCTAATGGGTAATGAACTTACCATTCTTGTGTACGGTGAGCTACCACCTCACGAAGCAATATTGTTCGTTTTAACTTTACCACCTATCATGGTTTATAATTATGATGGAAATTATATTTTTATATTATATATATGATATTTATGATTTATTTATACTTATTTAGTTATTATATAAATCATACCTTCATACTTTCCATTTTGTGTAAATATGATAATTTCATTTGGGGAAGTGTGGACTACCACCTCCTCAAAGCGATGTGATTCATTCACACTTTGCATGGAATGTATTAAGGACGAGTTTAGTAAAATTATATGATATATATGACATAATAATTATAATATAATATAATTATATATTTATATATATATATGTCATTTACTTTCTTTCTTTCAATACGAAACTAAAACGGAAGCAGCGTTCATGCGTACGTACGACCTACCGTCTCCATGAACAATGTATTTCGTTTAATATTTATATATTTTATAGATTACTATAAATATTTATATAATGCATATATATTATATATAAATAATTTTTTATATTCTATAAATAAGTAAATAATTATCTAATTAAGATGATCAAGGATAACAAGTCAAAACACGTACGATAAAAAAGCGATTATTACCCAAAACATTACTTTAACATTGAATTATTAATAAACGGGTAATATAAAGTAATAAGTGGATAATATATGGTATTATATATAATATTATGGTTATTTTTTAGATTTATAATAAACTTATATTTACTATACATGATTTTTGAATGTTTATAAAGAAATTCAAGACTTAAGGTAATGGAATTTCATCTCACATTTTATTTTCGTGAGATACATGCCATATTCACCCCTCAATTTTTTTATTTGATGTATATACTTACCTATGAAATGTTATGTAATTAATTTAATTTATTTAATGATATTAAAGGCTTTAAATTTATGTTATTATTTCATGGGGATCATGATTTTAAAGTTACTCAAGTAGTAAGGATTTTCCCGTCTCACTTTTATTTTCTGTGATGTTCATCTCGTATTTCTTATATGAAGTGTGTATAATTACCATAAATTTATTATATTATTTTAATAATTAAATTTATGGGTATTTAAATATCCATTTTATGATCTTTATTTCATGTGGTTTATGTTTCAAAAGCTACCAAATTGGTAAAGTAATTTTTTTTCTCAATTTTCCTTCTTTGAGACACATGCCATGTTATACACCTATATTTTTATATGAGGTGTATATACTAACTTTGAAATGTTAAATCATAAATTTAATTCTTTTAATGATATTTTAAACTTCATGTAATTTAATTATCTTACATGGGTAGTATAATTAAAAGTTACCAAGTGGTAAGAGTTTATTGAAACAATCTCATCGTTTTTCGAGATTATTTATGATTATACTTCCATTGATGAAATATTATGATCCATATCTCAAAATAACTCAAGATTTTTTTATACTATCTATATTTATGATATATTCATGTATTGATAAAAAAATTTCCAATCTTTGTTACATAACATGATTAAGAAAGTTTTTTTAATAAAGTCAAACTTTACCTCTCTCTTCGGTCAGAAATATGTATTATTTCAAAACCATGTTTTCTAAAAAGGTTTTCAAAAAGTTTTCAAGAATTATCTATAAGTTTTCAAATTATTTTAAAAGAAATGGATTTCAAAATATTTTCAATATTTCTTTATAAGTTTTCATAGTATTTTCAAAGAAATGGTTTTCAAAATGTTTTCAATATTTCTTTATAAGTTTTAAGACTTTTTTCAAAGAAAAAGGTTTTTAAAATGTTTTAAATCTTATTTTTTAAGTTTTCAATGAAAAAGGTTTTTAAAATGATTTCAATCATTCTTTATAATTTCTCAAATCATTTTCAGAGAAAATGGTTTTCAAAGGTTTTATGTTTTAAAAATAATTTTTCAAAGAAGAAAGGATATTTCCCTCAATAAATTTTTTTAAAGTTATTTAAAAATAATTTTTCATTTAATATGACATCCATTGGTGTTACTCATGCCTTTCTGGGGAAATTTTCCAAATGTTCCATTCATTTTCTTTCTCTAAATTGTTTATGTTTTGATGGCATGATGTTTATAAAATCTTTCTATCTTTCACAGGTTATATATTTATAAAACCCATTTCTCTTTCATAGGTTATATGTTTATAATTCATGTTTCCATTTCTCAGGTTATATTATCATGAAACCCGCTTCTTTTCACGGGTTATTCTTTGATGAAATGATTATGAAACATGACTCTTTTACATAGGTTAAAATATGATTATGTGTTTATGACACCCATTCCATTTCATGGTTTATGATTGGATGTTTATAAAACCCATCTCTTTTTATGGGTCATGGTATGATGAAAGTTTTATTATCTTTTGGAACATGTATGAATGATTTTATTATGAGATGGGTGAGACCTATATCTCCCTCCAATGTATTGGGTAAAGATTTATATCTCATGAGATAATGATGGGAATCAAGTTGATGTGATTAATCCACTATGGGAAGATGGGGAAACCTGATCCATTACAAGGAAAGGATTGCAACTGGGGATGGTGGTTTGTCCCACCTAGTAGGTATAGTCACCATAAAGATGGAATATGGGGAAACCTTATCCACTATGTGAATATGGGTAAACCTGATACCTTACAAGGAAAGGACTAAGACTAGGGATGGTGGTGTGTCCCAGCCAGTCGGTGTAGTCACCATGATGTTCCTTGATAAGTTCTAGTAATGCATCTTGACTTATAGGGAATTATATTTCATGTTTATGTGTATTCCAAAATTCCATGTCTCATTCCTATATTATGCTTTCATGGATTATTCTCATGTTTCTCTTATGATTCAATGTCCCTGCCAGTTGGTGTAGTCACCATGATGTTCCTTGATAAGTTCTAGTAATGCATCTTGACTTATAGGGAATTATATTTCATGTTTATGTGTATTCCAAAATTCCATGTCTCATTCCTATATTATGCTTTCATGGATTATTCTCATGTTTCTCTTATGATTCAATTCTTATGAACTTCTAATCTTTATTCCATGATTCATTATTATAATATTTTATATTAAAGGTATGATCTTATAATGTTATAATCATGTTCTCATCCCCTTTTTATCATTTTTATGCTTATATATCTCCCTTGTTTACCCTTATTGAGAATTTGAGCTCACCCATTTTATTGTTTCCTTCCCCAGGTTATGAAGATATATTTCATGTATGATATGTCTAAGTAGGGTGATAGTCTTGGAGAACCTAGTGGGATATAATGTATCTCACTTATGTACCAGGGTTTATGTCTCCATGTTTCCAAAGGCACTAAACTAATATAGTATTTGGGAATCTATTTATGTAATGTTTTAAGTATTCTGCAAAAAATATGAAATGTCTATTTATTTTAAGACTGGGTTGTTATAGTTTCTAAAGGACTCTAATTCATGAGATGGGTCGCACAGTTAACTACTTCATCCCAAAATTCATTTGGAAAACCATAACTTAACATCATGCTCTTAGATCTGTCATTCAGCATTCAATTCATCCATTTCATAAAAAAATCTTATTAGTTGTTCCAAGAATAGTATTATCCATCCAGATTCCATTCATCTAATAGAACATATGTAAATCTCTTTATACATACTCACCTCCACTCTCATACTGAAGGTATTTAATATTCATTATAATCTCGGATTTTACCATATTTCTTTATTAGAGACAAGTTTGTAAAACATAGTAATTGTGTGCAAAGACTCTATTTTTCTTGTAAGATTTTGGAATATTTTAAGCGATATTTTTAGAGTTAGGTGTTGAGTTAGCATGATATTTCAGAGCACAATAGAGCTCATTTTTTATATATTAAAAATATTAAATAAATTATATCATGTGCATTCATATTTTTGGAATAAATGTTTTTCCCATTTTTTGGGACCTCGTATGGGAAATATGAGACCACAGTTTATTATAGAATGTGAGTTTTTCCCTAAGCGTGACTTAAGGTTGGATAGCATCGACCATTCATATAGAGGCATCTGTTGGTGGGTGTGTTAATAGAATTAATTATATAATTTAATTCATTTATTTAATAACCCAAAACCTAATTATCCTATATAAATACATCATTATTATTTTTTTCCAAGGTTAGTTGTATAAACCTAGGAGGATTAGAGGATAAGGGGAGCTTTGTTATTCCTAGAGAATCGAGGATTAGTGATAAATGGATCTAGGTGGATTGAGAGATGGATGGAGAATGTAGCGGATCTTCTTCTCTGTCGATAAAGGATGCATTATCCACCAATGATCAATCCAATTTTTAGGTAAGCCTCATTATTTGTGGTTTACACCCTATTTTGTTTTGATAAGAATGGATTTTTAATCTTCTTTATATTCTCTACAATTACTGGTTCTTCAAATGTACCCAAGAATGAATTGAGTTATTGAACCCAGTTTATTTTTTTATGCCTTAATTTCACCTTTTTTCACACTATAGGATCATTGGTCAAGATCTCATTGTTCAATGATTCTCATCACCTTAATTCATTTTTCCCCCGTTACTCTTTGCATTCATTTTCATTGGATCATGTGGTCATTGTTCAAAATTTCTAGGTTAGATTCAAGAATGATCGAACCCATGGATACATGATGGTGGCATGAAATATTGAAGGATTTATGTTTCATGGATGGATCATGATGTATCTTTTGCTTTGGGTGATGGTTATGGGTTTCGGGACCCCAAACAACAGCGGACGCATAACAAATTCCCATGCGGGTGATAAAATTCTTGATTTCTGACCACCAGAAGCTGGGAATCAATGGATGGAGATGTTTTCCTTCTGTTGTGGGCTTTCAAATGGTGATATTTGTAGTAATGAATGCAGATCTATAATTCACATTAAAGAACTCAGATTTCTCAAAATTTCCAACTATTCATCATGTATCCCAGAGGAAACAAGCCATGTAATATGAGTTATTAAGATGGATAGGGTTTGGATGAGTTAATGATCACATGTTGTGTGTCTAGGCCCACACACTATATGACCCTACCAAGGTGGCTAAGTCATGTTCCAGATGCACATGCCCAGGACCCCATGTGGTCGGACACACCGTGTACCCTGGGGGACACACCATGTATATGCACATGGTCAATCGAGTCATGTGCTGCGAATAAACACTCAAGTACCCAAGTAAACATACATGTTGTGTGCACATGTGAACATTCTATGTAGTATGAAATGTATTCCCAGGATGTTTCCATGGGAGAACACTCCCAGGTGATGAGTTGAGGTCACACTTCATGTGACCCCACATACATGTCATGTACTTCTCCCAGGAACTTCTACCTTCCATATATCCTTCTTATGGACTCAGATATTATCCCAAAAGTAGCCCATCCTGAGTAGTTTTCTTCTTAGGATGAAATGGTGGATTTTTTTGGATTTATAGATACAACGATCGGTGTTTCAAGAGTGATTCTTATTTTAGTGATGTTTGACCTATGGAAATGACCGAGCAGGATCATCATAGAGATACTGAGGTTAGGAAACACCCTATCGCACTAGGGTGTGGGTCCCCCATACCCATTACTCAGGTAGGGATGGAAAACTACATACTAAACTGGTCTTGGGTCCTCTATCTATGAAGTTACACCCCCCATATTCAAGCTCTGACAAGCATGGATTCTCTACTGGAAATTGTGCCCCCTTAGCTGTGGAGTGTTGTGGCAAGGTGTGGGTCATCCACACGGATTATTGTGTGGTTTCATGTGATGTTGGGAATTAGAGATGGACCTTTGGAGATGTAGGATTACTCATAATTCATATATGGGTTGTGGAGATATATATCCCCTTTCTCGCTCACCTAAGTTTCTTTATGAGCATGTATCTATCAGGTTTTGTTTCTCTCTTGATTATGGGTGAGCTAACTTTTTTTGATTCCTTATATTGATCCCTTTTTTATTTTTAGGGAATCATACTAGGTATTTATATACTCAGCCTTGAATGGGATTTACCCACATGTGTCATGTATTATGAATATGAGAGATATATCAATTATGAATTCGGTAGAGCATAGTAATACTTGGATTCTTGACCACATTCAGTGGTCAGACTTCAAGATCAGGAGCTGAGCTCTCTCCAGATTTCCCTTTTTCTAGTTTTCATTAGGTTGGGACCATATTTATGGTTAGGTGTTTATTTTTTCCCTTTTATTATTTGGATTGTATTTTCATACTCTGATGTTTTCTCTAGAGGTCATTACATGCATGGTTTATACTCTAGATGTTCAATTTCTATAATACCTCTATATTGTGGCATGAAGGTATTTGTGTGTGTGTGTGTATGTGCTCATACATACAAGAACTTAGGCTAAGGCCTCCAATTTTCATCATTTAATAATCATCACTTGTCTCCAACCCCTGACCTATTGGAGGCGGTCTTGGGGTTATCAAACACAGATTTCTGTCATCCAAGAGAGCACTTGTGGGTTGGATCATGATAGAGTGGTATAAAAGGTGTTCATTCCCCCAATCAGTGTTTAGATTTAGAACTCTGCGAGTTTTGGTTTGGGAACTTAGGGAAATAGTGTTAGAGTATCTCAAGTTTGGATCTTGGTCTAGGGAACCTAGTGTTAGTATGTTGGCCAATATATCCATACATCAAGACTCTGACTGCCTACTTTTAAACTCATCATAACGAGACATTGGTTGTAGGGATCAATGGTACATGCATCATATAGGATAGACTTTCATTTCCTTCTTAATTTAGCTCCCCATATATGATCCTCTAACCATGGTATGTATTGATATCTTTTAGGATTCATCTATGATGACATATATCTAGGATAAAAATAAAGTATCATGACGGTGACATGTTGAGTGATGAGGCCTCAATTTAGGGACCCACTCATGAGGTGTTTTCTCTAGGCAGACATAGAGAAGTGCTGCCACCTGTTGAGCAGTCTATAGATCCACCTCTAGTA
This sequence comes from Viscum album, assembly GCA_963277665.1. NCBI lineage: Eukaryota > Viridiplantae > Streptophyta > Magnoliopsida > Santalales > Viscaceae > Viscum > Viscum album. The sequence continues at coordinate 743,497,749 of OY728167.1, forward strand.
ATTTAGTTAGTTGACCAACTACGTGTTGAACAACCAATATTACAATAGTACAGGATGATGATACATGCAATCTTAGAATACTATGTGTGTTTTATCAATAGAGACCTTTGAGGTTCCATGTTGAGCCAGAACCTCAAGCAGTAGAGGATTGGATCAAGTTAGTGGTCTGAGTATTCAGTCTTGTTCGGACCTCATCCAATCATATGGTTGTCCATAAGGACTTCCTTTTATATGGATCGGTAATTTGCTAGTGGAGTATGATCATGTAAACCTATAATGATATTTCTCACTCATGGAAATACTTCCAACAATTGTTTCTCAATGAGTATTACCATTCGTACTTACACTCTATGTGTATTATAGAGCTTCATGAACTGCGGTAGGGTGATATGACCGTTGTTGAGTATTCCATGAGGTTCACTGACCTCAAGGATACTCCTTCTATATGGTGTGAGATGGTTTCTTCTGTTCATGGAAGTTTGAGTAGGGATTTCACAGAGACATTTGTTCCATCATGGTATCCTTGTGCATTCCCACTTATTTTGGAGTGTTGGAGCATGATCTGATCATGGATAGATTCTCAGAAAAGGGACTCTAAGTGGCTAGATAAAGTTGTGGTCATCATGGGGATGAGTCATATACATTATCTAGAAGGCATCAATTGATGAGGTCTCAGTGCAGGAGACCTCCTCATGGCTGAACTCAGTCTCATGGATCAGCGGTATAGGGTTCATGTAGGGGATCCAGTCATCTAAGAGAGGGTAAATTTTATGATTTTTATGGGTGAGGTTTTATATCTATTGATTTACCAACCTGATGTGCTAATAAGTATAGGCATAACATGGATATACCACCATGGTAGAGGCATCACCATGATCAGGTATCTCCCATGCATGGATAGGGTGGCCCCTAGTTAGGCAGTACTGATAGAGGAGTAGGTAGAGCTCAAGAGGAAGAAGCTACTGGTGGAGGGTGATGTTATGAGATACTTCCACCACCACCTCCACTAGGTGTCCCATTCCAGTCTCAGAGAGCTGGAGGTCGTGGCCATAGGTAGCTATAGGTTGTGGAGGGGCATGACCAGGCTGCTCACAATATGATCTAAGGTAAAATATATGTCTTTTGTAATCTTTCTCTAGTACTTGTAGACACTATCACGAGTCATTACTTCATATATATATCCCCAGTGAAAAGTCTAGAGCTTCTCTTTAAGACTTTATCCCAACATCCATGGTTATAGGTTCCCATGGGGATTGATTCTTTGATATAAGATATCTTCATGGAGTGAAAGTTGGAACTCAATGGAGATATTTTATCATGGGGCCTCTTGTTCATCGAGATGAAATATTATAACGTCATCATTAGAATGGACTAGTTATCTACAGTGCATACCCAAATAGACTATCATCACTAGAGAGTTAAATTCCTTCATACATATGGGATGATATTCTCTTTTGTAGGCAAGATAGATCTCGTGGCTGAGAAGGTAGGGCTTGTGAGTAGAAAGCTGAAACCTATCACCCATCAGTTGGTGAGTTTATCCCTTTGTGTAGCGATCTATTCGAGTATCTAGCTTTCAAAAGTAGTGGAGGATTACATGTAAATTTTCCTGAAGACATCATAGGACTACCTCCATAATAAGATATTGACATCTATATTGAATTTCACCCCAATACCACACTGATATATTCTATGGGAAATCAAATGGAAATTACTGAGATTTAGGAGCTGAGGGTGCAGTTAGAAGACCTTTGAGAGAATTTTTTTATCAGACTCAGTGTTTCCCCCTATGAAGCTCTATTTTTTTCACTAAAAAGTTGGATGGGAGTTTGTGGTTGTTGACGCCCTCCAAATAAGCATAGGAAAATCCACAAAGGAAGAAATACCTGAATATGGGTATTGTTTTCCCTGTAGAAGAAAAGAAACAAGAAAGTGGTTGAAGAACCATAAACCACATGATCTCCTAGAAGAATCAAGAACACATGAATAGTAGAAGGACATGTTGATGGCTATGTGTAGTGCATAAACTACAACATATCCTATAGATCCCCTTTTGACAAGCCCTCCTACCCTTACGAAGGTGCTTCGAAAAACCAGTGTTCACGCAGCGGTAGCTGGATAAGCTCCCCTAGGCCACAGGGTTTTTCAACCAAAAATCACCTAGCAAACCATCTATAAATCCTTCTAAAATAGGAGAAAATATCCAAAAGGCATAGGATTCATTCGGTCATAAAACTCATATGATGGATCACCGATGGAGAGAATCATTGTCCTCGGAAACATTAGAACAAACTCGCAAAACCCCCAAGCCTTTATAAAATAAAACAAAGGAAATAAAAGGGGAGGAGGTGAAAACCACTCATGGTCATAAAAGACATGTGACGCACCCTTGGTGATTTGGAAGACATCGTTAGTCTCCAGTGACATATGTCCACCTCATCTCATGAAAGACCTTCGGCTTGTCACCCTCATCACGCGAACATCCTTGGGTATGTCTAGGGAACCTTGAGCCCCCCCTTTGGATCCCTAAGAACAAATGGATGGGTTTGTCCATGAAATTATCTTTCATCCCCAAAGGACTTTTATTTTCCATGAGATGCATCGTAAATAGGTAGATTAATTTTATTTTACAATTACTCAAGTAATATCGCATGACCCACAACCTTTGTAAAATAAACAAAGGAAGTAAAAGAGGGAGGAGGAAAAAGCCTCTCATGGTCCTAAAACTCTTATGATGTTCTAAGTACATATGAATTAGGGCTTCATAAAACCCCTTTACAAGTCAACCAGATCCCACAAAGCGCCTCAAAAATCCATTCTCACCTTGTTAAATGTCCTAGGAAATGCTTTGAGCATCTCATTAACACCTTTTAGTGGGAAATTTTATCTCACAAGGGCCCTTGGACATGTCAATATGACAAAAAGTAAGTCCTTTGGTATGCCCACATAATTCAATGAGTACCCATTAATTGTAAATAATCCAATAAAAGAGACATTGGAGAGAGGTAATTGTGGTCACTGAAAATCAGGCAACACCCTTGGAGCAATCCATGATAGAGACTCGCGAAGACACATTGCGCCAGATCCCTTCGCCGACTCCATCTTGGATTGGTGCGATACACACCATACAAAGTGGTAAACAAACGGGGTGGAAAGGCCTATAAATTCCCCACACCATCATGAAAAATGAACTGGTTACCATGGATACCATGCACGAGTCACAGTCTGGACTCTAGATCATAAGGTATTTTTCACATTCAGACGCACAAGCACTAGAGTGGATTTCTCATAGCAGCTGATCTCACGACTGAAAAGTTTCCTATCAAGTAAGATACTGGGGAACTTCCAGATCAATCATGAAGCATGCATAAGTGCTTCACATGATCACATATAGATCATGCGAAGGACTTATGGCAGGACATGCGAAGAATATCCCGTACATCTGCAAGATCATATGAGACTTAAAATAAACTGATGCTGAATAAATCTAAGGAATTCTCAATATAAAGGCTGGAATAAATACTAAAGGTGGGAGATTTATGTAAAGGAATCGACATGCTGACCCTATTTCTCTTCTTGTGAACCACCCAAGAAACGTGACAGTAGCATGACATGTCATCATGATCTCACAACAATCCTTTGGTATTCTATTTGGGTCATGCAAATTCCTCTAAACATGTCAAAGCAAGTCACAGGGTGCCCCTTGGTCATACCACTCAAGCTCATGAGACCCTCCAGGTTCTCCGCTCAAGTATCATGATTTCCTTCAAGATGCGTCTCTTAACTCATATAACGGCACCATCACATGTTAGTTGAGTCTCATGGTAGCACTCGAACATGCCAACTGGATCTCGCGGTGCCCTATGGGCATGCCAGAAAGGTCTCGCGATGCCCTCCAAACATGTCAACCAAGACATGCGACACCCTTTGAGACATATCGCACTAACTCTTGTGACACCCTCCATATGTGTTATCCAACTCTTCTGATGACACTAAGGTGAGTCATCTGGATCATCCAAAACCCTCTATATAGGTTAGTCAGTTCATATGATGGCTTCCAAGACAAACCATCTGGGTTTTGCGATGTCCTCTGGACAAGTCAGCCTTAATCAATCGAACAACCTTTGGATATGCCACACAAGTTATTTGAAGTCCTTTGGATAGGTAAAATGGGAAATTTAATTGTATTTGGATATTCCAGGAAGATACTATCCAACATATCAAGCAAACAATTAAAGCATAAAAAGCGGACAATCAACGTATGTCAGCCAGGAAAGTAGGCCAGGTCATATGGGCATCCCTGGATTTGATAACCTCATTTATCCTCAATGTGTAAGCTCAAAATACAAGGGAAATGTTATTTTTAATCCCCAACCAGCAGTATAATATGATATGCCCTGAATACAAGGGAATCCTAGGATTTAATAATCTCATTCATCCTCAGTGTGTAAGCCTCGGATATAAGGCCAACGTCAGTGTGTAAGCCCCAACCAGTGACATAGTATGATATTACCTCTATAAAAAGGGAAACCTCAGTGTGTAAACCCCAAAAAGGAACTATGATGACTTTGATTCTTGATTTAACTAGGATATATAGGCCACCTCTCTAAGGTTTGAGCTCTATATCATTCTTCTAAGGGTAGTCCCAACACATAAGTCCCACATATATAGGTAATGACATTGATTATTTGTAATATATTATTTATCACAATAATCATAGCTCACATGGTCTTAGGGAGTTTAAAAAATTATATCATTTTCACCATAATCCTCTATAAAGACTAGGGCAACATCAGTTTGTAAGCCCCAATAAACCGAACTATGATGATACTGATTCTTTCCATAATTAGGATATTTAGGACATCTCCCCAAGGCTCAATCTCTATATTAACCTCCTAAGGTATTTATTAGTATATAAGTCCCACACCTGTATGCAGTGAGACTAATTACTTGTTTTCCCTTGTTTCTTACACTGAGCATTGCTCATGTGGGCTTAGGGAGTTTCAATAATCACATCATTCACATCACGAATCTCCGTCCACTAAGGAAATATTAGTATGCAAGACCTGTTGAATGGAATTATAAAAACCTCCCCCATATGAGGACATCTACCTTGGGGATAGTCCCAAGGGTATGAATAAACTATGAGAACTCATATTCTTACTATAATCGGGATATGTAAGAAACCTTTCTAAAAGACCAAGCTCAAATGAGCAACCACTTCGGTGCAAGTCACCCCATATTTCTAACATCTCAACCATCAGAACCCAACCATTACTAATGGATGATCATTATATCCCATCCATTAGTGAACTGATATCATGAAAGAACTATGAAAAATCTAATTATCTCCATAATCAGGATATGTAGGACATCTCTACAGGGCATGATCTTGAACACCTAGTGTCTCACATCACCCATATATGTACTTTCTGCATGAAGGTAAACTAAACGAGTTCAATGAACTACGTGAATTTTGTTTCCTAAAATAACTAGGATATGTAAGACACCTCATAACGGCTCAATAAACTCCTCAAAACATTAACCACTTCCATGCATGGTAGAAAATTCTGAAGTTCTTGGTTATACAGCTTCAGTACATGAGAAGCCACCCATTACTGGAAATGAATGGAGAACATTGGATACATACCGATGGATTCACAAATGAGAGAATTTTATTTTTCATAGGATAGATACTTAACTCATGATCATTTTTTTAGGATAATTGGTCTCGTATTGGGATTAGGAAGAGATTCACAAACATATCTTAAATCTATAAGAGATTCTCATAGTAGGCAACAATTCCCCCCAAAATGGTGTGATGAGTTAGACCTCCCATCCTATCAACCAATGTGAGTCCCTAAGAGCCACTAGGCCTAAAAATCTAGATGAATTCCTTCATTTGGAAAGAAGTTCTATACCCAGTTACAGATGGGGGAACTATTGGTAGTTTTTGGTAAGATCAAAAATGGTAACCCGATGTTAATGATTGTGCACACAAAAACTCCCAAAAATCAACCATCGATCCAAACCAAACCCACTTCAATGAGGGTTACTGATTGTGTCCATTTTCTTGATGAAATAAAGATGGTGAACCTGACATGAATCTATCAAATAATAGAATGATCAGGTTTTTTTCTGTCGGGTCATTTCGTTTTCACACTATACATAAACAAAAATGGTGAACCTAATGTGAATCTCTCTAAAAAATGATTGGGTTATTATCCATTAGGAAATTTCATTTTCACACTATATGAAAAAATGGTGAACTTGACATGAATATCTCATATGAAAAAATGATTTATCTTTTATCCATCGATCCATTTTGTTTACACCCAATATATAAAAAAAATGGAAATCCTGATGTGAATACTTCAAATAATAGGATGATCGATTAATCATGCTTCAAGCCACTATGCTTTTCATATCCTATGAAAACAAAACCAGTAAAACTGGAATAATCTTATAGATGATCCTCTGTAAATAGGGTTCTCATGAAATAAGTGCATCTTCACTTTTATAAGTCCAACCAAGAAGAATGGAAAAATTAGGAATAAAATAACAATTATGTTAAACATCCATATATTATTGGGAATATTATGCTTGCAACATTACAATAATCATTAACCTTGTTCTTTTTCATATGTGTAACTGCAGATACTAATCTCAGCACCCTAATTTGAGATAATGTCTTCATCATCCAGTGATCACTCTAGTAAATCACTTACGGCTACAACCCCCACAGGTCACAAAATGATCTCACCTACTCAACAGCTCCAATGTCAGGTGGTGAAAATGATGGATTGAGATTACCATCGATATGGTACTATCCCAACCCTAGAAACTACCCAAGAGGTTCTCCAAGCCTGGAAACTGGTGAGTTTTCATCACCCAGGTAAAGCTGCTACTAAGCTAGTTGATCTTGTCACTACTACAAACCACTTCAGGAGCTTATCCCCAGAGCATGACAATGACCACCTTTAGTATATGATGAAGGTGGATCAGGGAGTCAAATAGGGCTCCCTTCCGATTTAAGTGCCACTGAGGAGGGAACCTATCAACTTCCATCATCAACACCATCCCACCAGTACCCACTGGTCACCTGCTGAGGGTACCACATGACACATTTCCACCTTTGATATCCATTCATGGTCAATTAGGAAGGCTCATTGGGGGAGGAAGGCATTGGATATCTAGAAGAGGGCTCATTTATCCACTCCTTCTATCGATGCCTTCCGGCGTATTCTAGGGGTAACCAGTGTGTAGGCTCATATTCCTGCTTACTTGGAACAAGTATGTTGGAATATTCCTATATTCGGAATGGGGGAGGCACATATCCCTACCCCCCATGCATCAAGCCCAATGGAATACTCTGATGGAACAATGAGGAAAAAAGTGGGCACATATCCTTGTTTCAATCAAAGATATCTTCCAGTATATAGTGGGGATGAAAATGTGTAGGCTTATATCCTGGAAAAAACTTCACTAAAATGCCAATATATTTTAGAAATAGTTTAAGAACTCCTTCCTTATATTCCAGAGATGGTACAGATAAAGGGATAGGTGTGTATTCCTATCCCTACAGTGAGGGAAAATCAACACTCTAATCATTATGAACAAGTGGTTGTACCAGAGAAAACACACATTCTTGCTTCTATCAAGGAGGATTATTGACATATTATAATAAAGTATAAGGAATTAGACCAGGATCATACTCCTGTTCCAACCAGGGATCACCAGGTGAGAGTGGAACATGCCTCAGGATAGGGTCACATGCATGTCAAAAATGTACTACGACATATTCCAAAGGCCTAGGATTGGACTAATATCCCCATTCTGGCCAGGGATCACCATGTGAGAGGGACACGAGCCTTAAGATAGACTCATATTCTTGTTGAAGAAGTCCTGTGACATACTTAAAAGTCCCAGGATTGGGAATATAACCCATTTTTGGTCGAGGATGACCAAGTTAGAATGGAACAAGCCTCAGGATAGGATCATATTCCTGTTAGTGAATCTGCCTGGCATATTCCAACAAATCATGGAAGTCAGGTGCATATTCCTACTTATGCTAATAAACGAATGTGCCATCATCATTCCAAGGAAATATAGGAGGAGGCTCATATCCCTTCTCCCATTCCTGAGCTCCATCAACATATTCTAATGGGGAATGCATATTCATACCAGGCTCATATTCTCGTTTCAACTGGAGATCACCATGTGAGAGAAAAAAAATGCCTCGGGGAGGGCTCATATTCCTACCAAGAAAGACCAGCGGCATATCCCAAATGATCAGGATCAGGATCATACTCTTCTCTTGACTAAGTCTCACCAATTGAGAAAGGAACATGCCTCAGGATAGGATCATATTTCTATAAATAATGAGACAGCTTATTGGAATATTCTAATAACTTATTAGTAGAAAGTGAGTATTCCCACAACACCAGATGGTTATAATAAAGATTCGGCAAGCTTCATATATCAGAATCATATCCCTACACAATTTCAAAAGGTAGTTTATCATATTCCAACCATGACAAAGATCGTTACCCATATTCTCAATATTCTTAATGCTAGTTTCCTTGAGGTTTTTTAATACACATTACAAACACCAAAAGGATTAGTCAACTCTTCCATCGAAGTATAAGATGCTCATTACCATGATAGTTATCCTCATGGTAGTGTGGATATGGATCATAGGGACTAAACTTCTAACATCCACCATGGTCGACATCCCCACGGTGATATATCCCATAGAAAAGTAAATTATCTCCTTTCCCAGAAACCTTTTTATAAAGGGGAGTTCAAAACTCTAACACCTTTTTATAGAGAGTTTCTTGAAACATTGAGGTCAACTGCATATGGTTCCCCATCAAATTCTAGTAGCACTCTATTCCAATCAATAGGCGGCCATCAAAACCATCTTCTATCGTATGACTAGATGAAGGCATGTAAGTCTGATGAATAGGAGTTCAATATTGACATATGGAGAGAGTTGGTCAGAAAAAACCTCCCCATAATGTTCTGGATCCTCTCCAATTCTAACTCTGAGATCCCAAATGAGCTAAAAAAGGAGTGTATGCCTTATCTACACAAAAATATGGGGGATACTCATCAGTGAATAGAGGCTTGGCATCAACCTTATCTAAGATATGGGTGTCACCTTCAGATAATCAAGATACAATTTTCTAGCTAGATCTAGCTACTATATCCATGGACTAGGATCCAAAACCATAAAATCATTGCGCAAATTTGTAACACTCTTACTGAAATTACATCATGACCCTTTGGAAGATGATCTCTAAAGCCAAATCATGCATCCGTATTTGAGGATGGGGAAAGTATGGAGTGTTACACGTTTCCGCACCCATGGAACAAAATAACCCATCATATTCTGAGTCTTGCAATATTATATCATCTGGAAAAACCAGGGGACCTAGTAATGATCAAGCTAGTTGGTCACTAAAATGGAATTCCCCTGCTTCAATGATTCCCATAAATCATGAATGAAGGGAGAGGATATCCAACATGACATCAAACTGGGCCCCTCAAAGCAATGAGAATGCATTTCAAACACATAGACCAAAGTTTCGATCATTCAGGAAACTTCCCATAAAGAATGGTTCTCATCATGGGCTGCCATTGCACCCAGCTTCTTCATGAGAATATTTGTGCCGCATAAAACAAGATGTAGTATCTGCTTCCATAATGGTCTTATAGGAGTAGACATGGCCCACCGAGCCAAGAGAATATCTACCACCACCTCCACCTCTCATATCTTCAACTCTCAATAGGATTCATGACATATCCTCAACAACTAAAAATAAACCCCAGTCCGCTGAGTTGGGGGGATTTATATCTCAATCACAATCTCCAGGTTCATCATCCCATGAGAGGGTCCTATGGGAATCAGTAGTGATTCCAAATCACCCCAACCCCATTGGGATAGGGGAATTTATATATTAATTTCCATCCTAGGAATCATGAAATCCCTGATTGGAATCATTGGATCCTCAGTAAGAGGATCAGTCAATGCTAATTGTGGCCCCAAATAACCCCCAATCCTCATGGATGGGGGAATTTTCATCATCATCACTACCAAAGAGATAATCAATCTTCTCTAGGTTAGTAGGTAAAGATCAAAAATCGGCATCCCATCCATTTCTCCCATCGCAAGACAAACCTCTAATATTCGGGGCCCATTCAACAATCATGACTAGAAACTCTCTCAAGGTCATTACTCATAGACCAAGATATAAGGAATGTGCAATAAAGGCAACTAGACCCCACTGGTTTCACAAGCCAAAATGGACCAATATGGCCAATGGATCAAACAATGACCCTGGTAAAGGAAACATAGAATCTTCATATTGTGTTGAAAGTAATGGATGAACTATCATTGCCCAATATGACTTTGTAAATATCATCATTGTCAATATGAAATATTTTTTGGATCAAGACACAAATGTAGATCATCGCAACATGGAAAATATACCCCAAGAGGAGGGTGATCTTGATGAACCAACTGAGGTTGCACGCACCTGAAACCAGAGAAGGCTCCAAAATATGGCACCTCCAAATAACGAGTTTCCACCTCCACCGTGGAACACTGCCAAAGAAAACGGAAAAGGTGAAGCTACATCCCAATCACTATCTAGAAGATTTGAGGTTCATTACATGAAGAAACATTTGTATCAATATGATAGTGAGATACGGGCTCTCATGAAACTCAATGAGGAGCTACTCGGGGGAAATATTCCCATTGAGTATCAACTTTAGGCAGAGACAAATATTCTCCCTCCCATGGCCAATCTGCAAAAAAGAGAGGCATATGAGCATCATAATGGCTCCAGATCTTGGTAGTTAGTCTTCATAAATGAGGAATTAGAAAACGATCATGACTTCCCTCTATTTTGGAGATAACCTATCCCTCTCCAGGGTTATCATATAGTCTTAGGATGAATCAAGAATCAGTGGTAGATGAAGGCGAGGCCACCTCATCAATTCTCGACCGCTCCCTATAGTTGAGAGGTGGCTCATACAATAGTGCCCTTGGAGTTTTTTAACATCATAGAGTCCCTGGATACTTTAATGGAAGCCATAGAAGGGTGACATGCACCTATACAGGCTAAGATGAATCCATTTCTCTAATGGGTGGATGATACTCCACCTCCACTTGATTTTGAAAATCCTACCTTCTCTACCTTTTATAGTGCGAGTGATCTTGAACAACCTCTCAAATGCTTAGTGTACCGATGTAGGCTGATGATGGGCCCTCAAGATTAGTAAGAGGCAACAAAGTTGAGGTGTTTCATACAGACTCTAATAGGGCCGACCTTTGTTTCATACAGAATTCTTCCAACAGGATCCGTTGTAGGATGGGAAGATCTTTATCATCAATTCCTTTATTATTTCAGCTACACATTAAGAAAAAATAAAATCATCAACCTAACTAACTACAATTAATGTGAAAATGAGATGTTTTATGACTTCATAGTAAGGTGAAAAGGTTTAACATACTCACTCAAAATCCATCTCTTGTAAGATAAACCACTGAAACTCTATGCTGAAAATCTCAGGGATGAGTTATAGATGACTCTAATTCCAATGAAATATCTAGGTGGATACTATGAGTTCATAGAAATGGCCCAATGTTTGGAAGAATCCATTTAGTGAACCCAATCCAAATATTGACTCATTCCCTTGACATGGGGGAAAATTCCAGGCAAATAAGAAGTTGTAGCTTTCACTCTCAATCCAGTAGCAGTACTCATCCAAGCACCTATGTAGGCCCCGAACTGCCCGACACCTCCTAGAGAGTGGTGAAAACAACATAATTTCCCTCAGCCAGAAGCATAGATAAATCACGGTCACCCATGCTTTGAGGAACTGATGAACAAGTAATACTCATTACAGAATAAAAAAATCCATGATTATTTCTCGGCAGCCATGTAACCTACTCAGGCTCCCACAACCTAGGAAGCCCGATGAGGTCAACCTCACTGACCATCCTGACTACTACCCTTACCATAGAAAGCTGGGTCATAATATCCATGACTACTTCATCTTCAAATATGTCCTTCAAGGAATGGTTGATTTTGAATAGGTGGAATTAGACAACCCCCTAGAGCATGTGGTCTACATAACCATCATCTAGGCAAAAGAAGTTGGTTGAAAAAAGGTTCCGACTAGGCGTGCACAAAATTTGAATAAATATATGACTTGAAAATAGTTGATTGAGCTCATTCCACCCTAAAATCATAGTTACATAGACCCAAAATATCTCCACCACCTAAGAATAAAACATAATATGTGCCTCCCAAAGGTGGGTGTGATCACCGAAAGCGGGAAGAAACAAAATGGGAAGGATCTTATTCTACTCCAATGCAAACTTTGACCACTACATATTTCTTTCCTACAACATATGGAGCATGGGAACCACCCCACCAAATGGTATACTCATTAGACTAAGAGTTTATATTTTGTTTCATCAATATGATACACTTAGAAAAGCACTTCTCGGATGATGAACATGCCTCATAATATGAGTTATCTACACATAATTGGGGAACGAGGGGGGGTGAATTTATAGGAACTGAGGATACAGGGGATAACAAGGACATGATCATACCCAATATTTCAGTAAAGTACTTACATAGAAAATATATGAAGTTGAGACCCATGGGAAATCACTCTAGTGAACCCAAAAAAGGTATATAGGTGTCTCAGAACCTTCCAACAATCGTCTACAACCAACTGTCTTGCATGACCACCTAGTGGGGGTTCAATTATATGATCATCCCAAACAATGTGGAAGACTAACAGTGCCCATGGCACTAGAAATAGATATTCCCACAACCTTTTCATAAGCACCAGACTTGTCTACCTCAAATGCCTCATCTTCTGATCCACATGTTCAAGAACAACCCCACATCGGGAAGTGTCGACCTCTAGCTAAAAATTACGATGTTCTAAAATAGATGGAGGTATCCCCATATAATATTTTGATCCTATATGTTCTCTATATTTCTAAGGAATGTAAAAAGGCCCTTGTTTAATCCCTTTGGAGCCCATGGGAGTTCATGCTAGAAGTCGCTACAACTGAGGTTTATCGAGTGGAGACTATGCCATCATAGTGCCATGTCATCAGGATCAAGAAGGGGTCATCCAAGGGAACATTAGGCCCCTATATGTTTCAGGAAAACTCAATAATGTCAATGTACAAAGGGATTTGATTGATAATGGTTCTAAGATCAACCTCATACCAGTTCGAACCCTTCGATGTTTGGGATACGGAGAAGGGAACCTGTCTACCACAAGGCTAACCATTTAAGGGTATGATAATCGTGAGCAAAGACCTCTTGAGAAGATCAAACTCTAAGATCAATTTGGGGATCTCACATCTGATGTTGAGTTCATGGTTATCCAGAAATACACCACATATAATGTCCTACTTGGAAGGACCTAGATCCATAGACACTTGGTGGTACCTTCAACATTCCATCAGTGTCTAAAGTACCCCATCGATGGAAAAGTTGGCATACTACATGGTGACAACACCCCCTTCAAGACTCATAGAGCCACATATGATGAAGCATATTTCTACAAGAAGGGAGGCAAGAAACCAATGGAGTATTATTATATATAGGTTGCAGACCCCAATGGTTTTTTGATCACCCCAGAGAACCCCTGGAGTATGCTCATAGTGACTATTTGCTCCCCATAAATCTGTTCAAGGTAATGGACCTAGTTTCAGAGGTCAAATCCACTTCTATCCCCAGATATAGTGTAAAATACAATCAGATCTGGCATCTATCTAAAATAAATCAGGAGGAAGGGGATGTCAATGTCTCTTCTCATGGTCTCTCTCACTCCAATGATGAAAACGAAGCCCCCATATCACCAAATTCATATGGAAATGTCTCCATAGACTTAGAGAATGAATAATAGGAGGATGACCTTAGGAACATCCCTCCCACAATTGAGGAAGGTTTCTCCACCAACATCGATGAGATTAGATAGATAAATCTAGGAATAGAATAAGACTCACGACCTACCTTGATTAGTGTTGACATCCCCTTGAAGAGAAAGAGATGTACATCACATTTCTCAAGAAACATCGATATGTGTCCACTTGGAACTATACAGAAATTCCTGGACTAAATAAAAATGTGGAAACATTCAATCTCAGCCTACCCAATGAGTATCGGGCCTTCAAGTAGGAAGTCATGAGGATGTACCTCTCTCATGCCTCCAATGTAGATGCAGAGGTTGAAAAATTGATCAAATCCAACTTTATCTGAGAATTGAAATATCCAAGATGGATTTCCTACATCCTCCCTGATAATAACAAGAATAGGAAGATTAGGGTCTTCATTGATTTTATAGACCTTACTTAGAATTGTCCAAAGGACTATTTTCCATTGTCGATCACAAAACTCTTGATCGATGAAACAAATGGATTCCAAGCCCTTTCCTTCATGGATAGGTACTTGGGGTACAATAAAATCAATATGCCCCCTGAAGATTAAGAATCCACTACCTTCAGAGAACCTCAGGGGATCTTTTTCTATTAGTTTATTCCATTTGGATTAAATAATTTTTGCGCCACATACTAATGTGCCTTGCATAATATCTTTACTCCATTCCTAGGGAGGATGGACAAATTTTATGTTGATGGCCTGGTTGTTAAATCTTGATAGCTAAGTGATCACTTCACAGACCTTCAAACAATCTTCAACAAACTATGATAGCATATTATAAATATCAATCCACTAAAATTCACTTTTAGAGTAACTTTAGGGAAGTTTCTTGGCTTTGTGGTATTCCACTATGGCCTCAAGGTTGATCCAGAGAATACTAGTGCTATTTTAACAATTTCACCCCCCATAAATCTCAAATAAATAAGGGGGATCCAAGGTCACCTCACCTATATTCAGTAATTCATATCCAACATGGACGATAAAGCTATCCCCTTCACCAGGATAATTAAGAAGGGAATCACCTATCAATGGGATGATGATTTCCAAGAAGCCTTCAATGGTCTCAAGTAGTAATTGTATCACCCACTAGTTATGATGCCTCTAGTAGAAGGGAGGCCACTTATCTTGTATGTGGATTCCATGGAATACTCACTGGGAATCCTCCTCGTATAGAAAAATTATGTGGGAAGTGAGAATAGTCTCTACCACCTCAGTCAAATGATTTTAGGTACTGAGACTAGATATTTTGATGTCGAGAAGAATTTTCTTGCACTCATATTCATATTACAAAAGATGAGGAATTACCTATAGCACCGTGAAGTCCGTCTAGTCTCTCGTATTGATCCACTCAAGTACATCCTTGGTCTCCCTATGCTAACTAGGAATTTGGATCGATGGGCGGTCATTTTGCAGCAATAAGACATTCAGTTCGTATCAAAAAATTTAGTGAAAAGGAAAGCCTTGGTTGATTTCCTCATAGAACATCCGGCCCTAGAAAATACACTGAAATACACTGAGATTCCAGATAAGGAGGTCTTATATGCCCATGAAACTCCTCGAACATGGGAGATGTACTTTTATAGCACCTCTCGTATTCCTATTGGTACAATAATGGAAAACCTAAATCTCAATTGGGCTATTCTAGGTATTGTATTTGTCTCTCTAGAGAGATTATTTTTTCCTACTCTTTCTCACTATTCGAAGGCTTCACAAATAATGAGACCAAATATTGAGCCCTCATCTCTGTGTTGGAACTGGACATACAACTGCACATAGCCTACCTGAGTATCAAAGGGGACTTGGAATTGGTGATAAATTAGATCAATGGAGAATATTCCAGAAAAAAAGGAAGAACTGGCCCTTCTCACTGGCTACGTTAGGGGACTGATGGAAAAGTTACCTTTTGAGACCATGTTGCATCATGTTCCCTGATCACAGAATGCTCATGCCGACACATTGGCTAATGCAACCACCATCATGGATGATCCTGATTAGTAGGAAGCAATCTTTTATGTCACACATAGAATAATGATTTCATCAATCATCATATGTGATATGGAATAAATCAATCTGGTCAACACTTCCACAGAGCATCATGAACTAATGACCACCCCTAAATGGATAGGTCCCATAATTGGTTATCTTCAAAATGGTATTCTCCCAAAAAATTAAGCCGGAAGGGAATAGATTCGATGTCATGAATCAAAATTCACACTGCATGATGGTTTAAATGAGCATAAAGACCTCTAAAAATGTAGCTTTGATGGATTCCTCCTAAGATGCATAGAAAAAGAGATATTTTTACCGTCATGGAGGAATTCCATGTAGGCTCTTATGGAGCCCATCAATCTGGGACCAGGATCTCCCACCAAATTAAGAGGTTGTTATATTACTAGAAAACCATGATATAGGACTGCATGAAGTTCACAAAGAAATTTCATTCATTCCAGATCCATGAAACCTTCATCCATTAGCCCCCGTAATTGCTACATATAGCTAAATATTCATGTCCATTTTCTATTTGGGGAATGGATGTTGTGGGGTCATATCCCCTAGCCACGATTAAGCAGTTCAAGTACATCCTTACTGCTACTAACTTCTTTTCCAAATGCACTGAGGAAATACCCCTCAAGGAAGTTGGGACAAAGGATATCATCAACTTCATGAAGTCTCATATCATCACTATATTCAGGTACCTCACACAATATTGACGGACAACAACACCAACTTATATTCTATGGAGTTGAAGAAACTATACCAGGAGTACAATATCAAGTATAATCACCCATCTCTCTATCATGTAGTGGAAAATGGATAGATAGAGGCCTTCAGTAAGAATCTATCAAATATACTCTATAAGATGGTGAACAAGGATAATAATTCTTGACCAGACAAGCTTCTCCATGCTTTATGGGCCTACCGTACTACTATGTTTACTACTATGCAAGAAACTCTATACTCATTGGTGTATGCAACTGAGATAGTGTTACCCATAAAGGTCCAGTTTCCTTTGCTCTAAATATAAATTTGTAGAAAACTCTCAGATAATGAGCAGTCACAAAATAGTCTTGAATAATTGGAATGTATATATGAGAATAGGTTGCACACATTAAAAAACCTATAGGTCCATTAGAATTGGATCACATGAGCCTTTAATAAGAAGGTTTTCCTCTGTTCATTCCTCAAAGGAGAACTGGTCCTAGTTCTCAGAACCCCAATGATACCGGGAAAGAAGCCCCCAAAGCTAAAACCTAAATGGTAAGGGCCTTAAATCATATATAATGTATATCATAATGGAGCCTACTCATTGGCCACCATAGATGGGGAACATGTTACACCCCCACCCACCAATGAAAGATTTATCAAGAAGTACTTCACATAACTATCATCGAGCACATATCATCTTGTCTATGTAAAGACCTAGAAATTCAATGTAATTTTTTTAAATATATGGGAATTTTATGAGCCCGTGAAAATTTACGGCATGTGATTCTGAGGCCCGGTGTGCCCGGAGTGAATTTTTGAACTTTTTTTTTCGGGTACGTTCAGTAAATGTGCGAGCGGGTTTTTGTAACTTATGAAACAGTGCTCAGAATTGAAATCTGAGGACACCGTTGAACTCGCAGTGCCAGTATTCACTTAAGGAGATCTTGACCTCGACTGCAGTAGGTCAAGGGTGAAATTTAGTTTTCGTGTTTTACATGGAAATAAAAATAAAATAAATAACAAGTTATATTTTATTTTTATTGAAACCTATCTACTGGGTTATGGTGGTGGGGACCACTTGAACCCTCTTTAATGGGATAAAACCTTTTAACTCCCCATTTAATTAGTTTATCCAATGAAAATTTATTAAATGTGTCAACATTTAATTGTGCCAACATAAATTAATTGTTTAAACCTATCAAAATACTAAGTAACAACATCGTTGAAATTTAGGAAGTTTCCTATTAAATGAACCTTCATAAATTACACAATAGTTAATTACCCTCCCCCTATCCTATTTATATGGATGTTAGGGGGAAGGATTTGGTATGACTTCACCAAGCAACAAAGCTCTGGTAAAGTTCCGCGATGCCCGACACTTAGAGGACAGAGCCGGTTCTGGTGAGTGGTGGCGATCGACACCGAAACCCCAAACGAGGATCGAAAATCAAGAGACTTCATTGGAGGCTATTGCGGGAACGGCGAACACCGACCCACTTCCTCAACTGCAGGTTTTTCTTCATCGTTCACGAGGTAGGGTTTGTTGTTGATTTATACCCCCTTACCCGTTCTTGACATTCTTCGTGATTCAAGAATTATTGAACCGCTTGCTACCACCCTAACTCAGATGGTGTGGGCCACAAAAACATGGCCCAACCTATGTGGGTCTGCTGTACTAGGATCCTGTGTGGGTATGATGATGTACTGGGATCCTGTGTGGGTCTGTTGTACTAGGATCCTGTGTGGGTCTGATGATGTACTAGGATCCTGTGTGGGTCTGATAATTTAGGATCCTACGTGGGTCTGCCTCTTAATAGAGTAATATGATTTAGTAGTTGCATCTAATCATCTCTACTATTGTACCTAAGATATTCCTAGTGTGAGCTGAGTCTTTACCTTTGTGGTAATCATCTGTGTGGCATACCTTTGTGGTACCTACCTTTGTGGTGATACCTTTGTGGTATTCTTCTATGTTGTGTTACCTTTATGGTACTTACCTTCGTGGTGATACCTTTGTGGTTTCTTCTATGTGGTGTTACCTTTGTGGTACTTACCTTTGTGGTGTTACCTTCATGGTATTATTTCCTTTGTGGGTAGTTGAGCTTTGGGATTTTGAGTTGGGCCTTGTGCTTCCTCATGATTGAGATGGGTATACTTGATAACTTAGGTATATGTATGGGAATATACCTAAGTAGGTTTTTCAGTTGTTTTCATGATTTGTGGTTTATCCTTTGTGGATTTTGGGAGACCTTTGAGGGTCTTGGGGTCCCTACTGAGTATTGTTATACTCACCCCTTCACAGGCTATGCCCACACCTTGTTGTGTTGGATGCAGACGACAGACAATGCTGACTGAGGATGAGGGTACTGGGACTGGAGGTAGCTCAAAGGTGGACCTTAGACGAGGCGTACCATAGAGACGACCGTTCGAGAGATGTACCTACCCTTCAGGTAGGATCCTTGGAGGGTGTTCACATGGGCTGTTTGGTTTACTTGTACTTTCCAGTGTTTTTATACTTTCCAGTTGGGATTGTATTCTGGACACTTTTACTTACTATACACACTCTTTTTACTATTCAGTTTACTCATGTTTGTATCTTTATATGTGCTTGGTTGCATGAGTTTATAGGTTATAAAGGCAATTCCTTCCCAGTTTTAGGGAATATGCCTTCAGTGCTAGTTGCCAGCCCTTGGCCTATGGAAGGCGGCCTTGGGGTAGTCACGGCACGGGCCCCGGGGGACGGGTCATGAAAAATTGGTATTAGAGGAGTCGGTTCTACCATAGAACATTGGAATCTGATCTTTTAATGACAATAGTGTTAAGTGTTATGAGTGTGGTTATCAGTTTAGGGAATCCAACATTGGTGCGACGGTCGACGTATCCATACACCAGGACCCTGACTTCTGATTTCTGACTCAGTGCACGAAAACACAAATTGCGTGTGTGTTTAGAAAAGTTTTCTTTGTGATATTTTTGAGTCATCTCACCAAGTATAACTTATTGACCATGGCGCACCTATTTCTTTTCAGGATTCCTCCACACAGACAGGCAGCTAAGGTTCTGGGAAGAGTACGAGATGATAGCTCACCGAGCGATGAGGCCTCAGTGCAGGGCCCTATTTCAGTAGAGGCACCAGTGGTACCATTACCCGTTGGGCCACCGATGCCACTAGCCCCAGCAGTTGAAGGTGCACACCACTTGAGTGCGTTTCATGAGTTCTAGCGCCAAAGGCCACCCAGATTCAGGGGAGAGACGGACCCACAGGTGGCTGAGGATTGACTGGAGGTCACGGTGAGAGTCTTTCGACTGGTAGGGAAACTAGCTGGTCTCATGGTGATCCTTGCCGCTAGTATTTTACAGGAAGTAGCAGGAAGATGGTGGAGCTTGATGCTCGATGTTCACGAAGAGGTGAACCTTCTCTAGGCAGACTTCGAGAGCCTGTTTCCAGTAGATTTTTTCCCATTGAATCTTCACGCAGTGCGCATACATGAGCTTCTTCATCTACAGCAGGGTAGCATGACTGTGGATCAGTACTCAGCGTGGTTCACTGACCTCTCACGCTACTCCACTAATATGGTGTGAGACCCATTCTTCAGGGCTCAGACCTTAGAGCAGGGACTTAGGTAGGAGATCAGGCTTCGATGATTTATCTCAGCATCCTGACGCATGCAGGGGTGTTAGAGAGATCCCTCTTAGTGGAGAGATTTCTTATTGAGCAGTCACCAGCAGTGGGACCCACCACCGAGCATTACGTAGCAGAGTCTTCTGTAGCTGGTAGTAGACAGATGAAACAGAGGTCCAAGAGGACCAGACTTACAGGTGGATGATCGCATGATTTAGGGTCGGTTGTGCGGGGCACCGAAGATAGAGCCAGTCAAGCGAGGAGCTGGCAGTGTTTCACATGCGGCGGGTAGGGTCACATGGCTCGTGACTGTCTGACCCGCCATACGTAGGATCAGTAGACAGTCGAAGGACCTCCTAGGAAGAGACAGAGGTTCGACCAAGGAGGTCCACAGGGAGCAGGTGGACATGGCAGAGGAGCTAGCTGTGTAGCTATTGGTGGGTGATGATTCAAGGTGTTACCGCCACCACCATTAGGTGGTCCACCCTGACCACAGGGAGCAGGAGGACAAGGGTGAGCTTAGCTCCAGGCAGCTGAGGCCTATGACCATGGTGCTCCAGAGATGATATGAGGTATGATCTGTGTCTATTTCACCTTAGATGGAGTAATTATAGACACAAGTTCCAGTCATTATTTTATTGTCACTGCCCTCGTTCGGAGATCAGAGATTCCAATGGAGCTGTTGGCTCGATCCTTATGCCTAGAGACTCCTACGTGAGCAGATTCAATGATTACGCACTGGTGTTGGCAGTGTGAGCTTACTCCAGGAGGTGAGAGTTTTGGATGGGATCTCCTAGTAGCGGCGTCGAGGCCTTATAATGTCATCTTGGGTATGGACTGATTATCTACATTCCATGCTCATATTGACTATATTAGGTGAAAAGTGCGGTGTTTCCGCATAGATGGGACTAAATTTACCTTCACCGGCGAGAAGGGAACCTTTGCAGTATAGGATAGACTTACCCAGAGGAGAGTGCAGCTGATCACTCATCAGTTGGCTAGCCTTACCCTCGGAACAGTTGATGTGGAGAGTCCAAACTATCCTGTAGTGGTGGACCAGTATCCAGATGTCTTCCCTGATGATGTTTCAGGTCTACCTCCTCAAAGATAGGTGGACTTTTACATTGACTTTTACCCCATGATGACACCGATATCTACACCAGCGTATCGGATGGCTCCTGTGGAGCTTCGTGAGCTGTGGTTACAGTTGGAGGACTTTCATGGGAAGGGATTCATCTGGCCCAGGGTTTCTCCTTGGGCAGCCCCGATTTTTTTCACCAAGAAGGTGGATGGGAGCTTGAGACTTTGTGTTGACTATCGGCGCCTGAACTAGGTGACCGTGAAGAAGAAGTACCCACTTCCGAGGATCGATGATGTAACGACCCAAAATTTCATTAATGGAAATCCCTCTTGATCTAATTAAATGTCTCTTTATGTAAAATGTTTATATAAAATGTCAAATTCTTTGGTTTTATGTTAATAATTGTGACCATTTCTAATATATCTATTGAACAGTGATCACATGATTAGTATAAATATATGGTTTTAACAAATCCAATTTACTCAGACAAAGGAAGTGATAGCCTCATCCAGTAGACGTGCCCCATACGAAGCCCATTTGTCAGAGCTCAGAAAGAAGTTTGTGTCTTTGGGCTTCGCTCTTGACCAATCCCAAGCCGATATTGAATATGTTAAGCTCGAGCGGGACCGCCTACGAGAGAAGTGGAAGTTGATAGAGATTACCACCTGAACAATGTTATCTGAGCCACCCCAAGAGTCTGTCACCATCGCAAAACTTACTCTTCGGTCTTATGCGGGTGTTATAAGGGGTTATGTAACAAGACCTTAGCACTATGGTTATGTACATTATTTTTGTATATAATAATGAATATACTTTCATTTTATTATTGTTACCTTGTAAATAGTTTTTTAAAGCACAAATAGTGTTTTTAGTTAATGTTCAACTAAGAAATCTATTTTGATGAATTAATGGATTTTTGAATTAAATAATATTTTAATAAAATATTATTATTATTATTAAATTAATTTTTATTAAATATAAATTATCTTATAATTTTATGAACGCAATTGTAATTTTTATTAAGGTTTGAAAGTCATTTTTGTCAAAACCCATGAATTTTCAATAAATGTCACTTTTTATTTTAAAATTGAGAATTATCATATTTAGAAAATTATTTAGATAAAATTAATATTATTTCTGGAATCAGGACGTTGAAATTATCCAATGGTGAATTTTTCATAATTTTATGAGACAGTCAAATTTTTGGATAAAAATTAAATACCGTTTAAATATATAATGTGTTTTATGACATCATAATGACCCAATAGTGATGCAATAAAATACTATAAGCTTTATTTTTGGCCAATATATGTTTTACCATTAAAATAATGTGATTTTGGGTTTGTTTTACTTATTTTACAAAGCATTAATGGACCCTTCATGACTTATTAAACATCTTGTCTTTTTAAATTGTTTTCCTTTGGAGTGTGACTCACCTCCACATAAGAAACTACATTATTTTAAGAAGTTAGTACTTTGGCCTTATAATTTTTTTTTTCACTTCCTTTTTCCAAAAACCATGGGCAAAAACCATGGGATGGTTTGTGGTTTGGATTAGTTTAATGTGAGGTGTCCCAAACCTAAATAATAAAAAATTCACTCACCTTTCCTATATAAACCCACCCAATATCCCACTTCCTCCTCACTAAAAGACTTTTGAGTTCATCCAAAATCTTCCCTCCTCTCTCTATAATCCTCCCAAGTTACCCCAATCTCCCAAGAATCCTCTCTCAAGTTTCTCTCAAGCCTTTTGAAGCACACTTCCAAGTAAGGATTTTTCTTCCTTTCTCATTTTTGTCCAATATTATTTAAATTGTTATGCCCTTTTAATTTCAATTATAAATGTTAGGTTATGGTTTCTCACATCCCCCATAATTCCCTATTTATATTTTAATGATGGGATACCCCTTTCTCTCTCATTAAATGCCTCCCATGTACACCCGTTACTATGCCAACATTTCGAAAGGAATTTATCTCTCCTCACTTACATTCAAGCAATTATTTTGTATCATGAATCTAAATTCCATTAAAATTGTTGGAACATGTATCTATATTACCCACTTACTTTCCATTTCATGTACATATGATTATATACCCCTTTATCTCTCATCAACCATTTTTTATGAATTCTTACGTCACGCCGTTACACTGCCGAAATTGCACCGATTTTCCAAGACAATGTCATTGTGTAGTGAATACCATGCCCATTTATCTATCAAGGGTATTCAACTTTATGGACATTTACTTATTGATTATAAAGTTTCATTTATTAATTCCACATTACTTTATCATGGAATAAATGATGATGTTTTATGAATCCATGTTATATGATCCATGTGGAACACTTATGCATGAAATGAAATGATTAAGAAAGGTGTGCCCTTATAGCACTTCAATGCATTGGGTAAAGTATAGTATAATGATAAATCATGTGAAATGGGTGTTGAATCATGATAATTCAAGTGAAATGAGGTTTTACTCATTCTTCAGGTACAATGAGGGTTTACTCATGCTCCATGTGCAATGAGCCTTGGCTCATGCTAATTCCATGTTAAGTGTTGTTGCCACATTTCCATGTTATGATTATCATGATTTATCATACCTTTATGTTTATGCTTCTCTTGTGATCTATTGATATTCCTATTGTCTAATATGTATTTTATTCCTCATGTTATTTCATGATTATTCCCTTATCGGGCTTTATAGCTCACCCTTTTTATGCATGTTCTCAGGTTATCTCATGAAATGTTAAGTATGAGGGAATTTAGTGGTCAGGTAAAGGAAGTTTTCAATAAAGATATTTTATTTCATGTTTTAAGTTGTTATGTAATGATCCTAATCCCCAAATACACAAGGCCTCTCAATATTCTATGTTGTATCAAGTGAATTTTATGTAATAAATTATGTTTAATTGTGTAATAAAAGATCAGGGTTGTCATAGTTGGTATCAGAGGAAGGTTTAGTTATTTTTGGGATTAGGATTAGAAAACCCTAGAGAAGCCTTAGAGACAAGACTAATTATTATAAAAACATCCTTATGTTTTGGTGAATATTGAGTAATTGGTTTATCATGAAAATAAATCCCTGTCTGGATACGAGCAGGTAGAGGTGGCTCTGGCACAGATGTATCCTAGGGGTAAAACAAGAAAACACCTCTTTGAGCTAGACTCGAATGGGAACTAGTGCACGACAATGGGCCTTACTGTACTCTTGTTTAAGACACTCCTGGGGGATATTCTTTGGTAAATTCACAAGCTTAGTATGAACCATTATTAAGGGACAAAAAAATTCCCTAAGATTATATGTTAGAAAGTAGATCATGGATAACATAGACTAAAGCCAATAGATTCATATGTTAAGGAAATAAAAGTTATTTATAAGTCATTAGTTTTTTCCTTGTATTACCCTTTATGTGTTACCCCTAACTTTACTTTTATTCCAGCCAATGGTCGGTAATAGGAGGAATCGGGCTAACAACCGATGTGAAGATCAATGTGATGATTGTACTAATGAGATTCCCAATCCAATGGGAGAGGGAATTACAAACTTTTTCACGCTTCTCTCTCAGATAACTCAAGATTTGAATAGAAACATGGGTCAAGAGGAACGTTCAACCCCCCCTAAGAAATAACAAGTCGTTATCGAGAGCTTCATGAGACAAAGGCCTCCTACTTTTAATGGATCATCTGATCCCTCAATCGCTGAACAATGGATCAACTCCATTGAAAAGATCTTCTCCATCCTTCAATGTTCTGAACAAGAGAAGGTTCTCCTGACTGCTTATCGTATAAAGGGTGAAGCTGATCAATGGTGGACATTGATAAAAAATATGAAGCCTGAGGAGTAGATCGAGGTGTTAGAATAGAAGGATTTCAGAAGATGTTTTTCGATAAATATTTTCCGCGCACCCTCCGGCTTAATATGGAAAGGGACTTCCTTGACCTCAAGCAAAAAGGCAATGAATCTGTTGGAGCATACGAGGCAAACTTTACAAGGCTTGCACGATATGCTTCCAGATTTGTCGTTACCTCCTAATTCAAGGTTGACTGCTTCTTTGGTGGGATGAAACCTCGATTGCGGTGTAACAACCTCAAATTACAAAGGGTTAAATGGATAAATTATATGAATCATGTCAACAAGGTGCACCTTTCTTTTCATGAGTTTACCTTATTAGAACTCCATAGTTAAGCATTCTTGGCCTGGAGTAGTGATTAGGATGAGTGACCTTCTTGGAAGTTTCCCAAGGTGTGTGTGAGTGAGGACAAAACAGACTGGAAAGGAAATATGTTGGCCTATGGGGACAATCATTAGTTATATGACCCGTTCGGGCACGTGGGTGGGACCCGAGGTGGAGACTATGTGTCTGCGGGGCAACTGGTGGTACCTGGCGGGCCAGGACCCGACGACCATGTTAAGGAGGGGTGGCTATGCTGTCACCGGGACCCAGTTGTCACATTTGGTATCAAAGGAGGAACTCAGCCTTAAGTGTAGTGCATTTCCTGGGTTGAGATGTAGGGCCCACAATGAGGACGTTGTGCTCTAAAGGGGGTGGGGGTGATTGTAACACCCCCGAATGATAAAGGGTTAAATGACTAAATGATATGACTCATGTCAACAAGGTGCACCTTTCTTTTTGGGAGCCTACCTGATTAGAACTCCACAGTTAAGCATTCTTGGCCTGGATTAGTGATCCGGATGGGTGAACTTTTGGGAAGTTTCCCAGGGTGTGTTTGAGTGAGGACAAAACACACTGGAAAGGACATGTTTTGTCCTGTGGGGACAATCATTAATTAGATGACCTGTTCAGGAACGTGGGTAGGCCCCAGGGTGGGGACTATGTGTCTGCGGGGAAACTGGTTGTACCTGGTGGGCTAGGACCCAATGACCATGTTAAGGCGGGGTGGTTGTGCTATCACCGGGACACAGTTGTCACATACGGAAAGCGCTAGTGATCTGTGACATCGAAAAATATGAGGAAATTGTCTGATGCGCCCTCAAGGTTGAAATAGAGATTGAAGAATCTCATGGGTATCATGGGGATAAGAAGCGTAAGATGGACTTCAATGCTAGCAGTTTGATGGATAAATCCAACAGTGCTAAGAAGATCCAACACCCGACTTTGGAAAGGTGTGGAAAGAAGCACCCTAGAAATTTCCTGAAGGGTACATGAAAATGCTTTATGTGTGGAAGAGAAGGGAACCTGGTTATTAACTGTCTGCAAGAAAGACCTGCGACTGTGACAGAGGAGAGGGGCATTCCATTCGAACCTCAACATGTGGTTCATTTCTACAACTGCAAAGAATCAGGGAATCTTTCAAATCAGTTCCCTAATCCAAGGGTTTTCGAAGGCAACCAACAACCTCCAAGGCAGCAAGGGTGATATTTTTCCATCACTACTGCCGAAGTGAACCCCGACAACGAAGTGGTGATAGGTACACCTGTGGGGAAAATCATTAATTAGATGACCCGTTCAGGCACATGGGTTGGCCCTAGGGTGGGGAATATGTGTCTATGGGGAAAATGGTGGTACCTGGTGGGACAGGACCTGACGACCATATTAAGGCAGGGTGGCTGTGCTGTCACCGAGACCCAGTTGTCACATACAGAAAGCGCTGTCGATCCGTGACTTCGAAAGCTATGAGGAAATTGTCTGATGTGCCCTCAAGTTTGAAATGGAGATCAGATAATATCATGGGTATTATAGGGAAAAGAAGCATAAGGTGGACTTCAATGCTGCCGGTCTGATGGATAAATCCAACAGTGCTAAGATGATCCAGCACCCAACTTGCCAAAGTTGTAGAAAGAAGAACCCTGGAAATTGCCTGAAGGGTATGTGAAAATGCTTTAGGTGTGGAAGAGAAGGGAACCTGGTTGTTAACTGTCTGCAAGAAAGATCCGTGGCTGAAACAGAGGAGAGGAACGTCCCGTTCGAACCTCAATACGTGGTTCATTGCTACAACTGCAAAGAACCAGGGCATCTTGCAAATCAGTGCCCTAAGCCAAGGGTTTTCGGAGGCAACCAACAACCTCCAAGGCAGCAAGGGTGATCTTTTTCCATCACTACTGCCAAATTGAACCCCGACAATGAAGTGGTGATAGTTACACTAGTTATTCATTCAAGAATAGAAAATGTACTTTTTGATTTAGATTTTATGCATTCTTTTAAATCTCAAAAGTTTAGTGGAACAATCCCAGCACCACCACAAATCATGGAATTGAAGATGTCAGTGAGTATGGAAAATGGGGCAATCATTGAATCCCATGAATATAACTCCTACCCTACCATAATCTATGGATTAAACTACCCGGTGAGCCTCATCATACTCCCTCTGGTGGAATTTGATGCAATTCTTGGCATGGATTGGCTTTCCTTATATAGAGCCAACATAAATTTCCTTGAGAGGGAAATCACTCTCCATTTGGAGAATCGACCCCCGGTTATTTACAAATTCCAGGAGGAAGATGAATCTTCTTTAGCTCCATCATCTCAAGCGTGGATATTACTACCCTATGAGAACGCATATCTAGATTAGATGATTGAGTCTAAGGAGGAAACCATCCTAGAAGACATGCCTATTGTGAGGGAATTCGATGAAGTGTTTCCTGGTCTTCCTCCTAGAAGGGATGTTGAATTATCAATTGATCTTATACCTGGGGCATTTTCAATATCCAAGACTCCGTATAAAATGGATTTTTTGGAGCTTGAGGAGATGAAGAAACAACTGTAGGAGAATCTAGATAAAGGGTTTATACACCCAAGTGCTTCACCATGGGGTGCACCAGTCCTCTTCGTCAAGAAGAAGGATGGGTCAATGCGCATTTGCATCGATTATCGTGAGCTCAAAAAAATCATGATAAAGAACTAGTATCCTATCCCATGAATTGATGACTTGTTTGATCATCTTCGAGGATCACAATAATTCTCCAAGGTGTATTTTCGGTCGGGATATTATCAAGTAAGGTTGAAGAAGGAAGATATCCCCAAGACTGCTTTTCGTACAAGATATGGACACTATGAATTCATAGTAATGCCTTTCGGACTCACTAATGCTCCAGCAATCTTCATGGACTCGATGAATAGAGTCTTTCGAGATTATATCAATAAATTTGTGGTAGTATTTATAGATGATATACTGATATACTCCAAAACCAAGGAGGATCATGAGGATCATCTAAGAACTGTACTAGAGACCTTGCGGAAGGAGAAGCTCTATGAAAAGTACATCAAGTGTGAGTTCTGGTTTAAGTAGGTCGCATTCTTGGTCTATATCATCACAAGAAATGGGATATCTGTGGATCCCTCTAAAACAGATGAAATTGAT
Organism: Viscum album; assembly: GCA_963277665.1. NCBI lineage: Eukaryota > Viridiplantae > Streptophyta > Magnoliopsida > Santalales > Viscaceae > Viscum > Viscum album. Next base: position 743,526,462 of record OY728167.1, read on the forward strand.
GGATGGCTGAGGCCAACATCTATAATGGATATCTGTAGCTTCTTGGGGTTAGCTGGATATTATCAAAGATTTGTGAGAAATTTCTCATGATTTTCCAACCCTCTTACCAAGCTAACTCAGAAGGGAGTAAAGCTTTCTTGGAGTGATGAATGCGAAGAAAGCTTCAAGGAGTTGAAATGGAGGCTTATCACTATGCCCGTGCTCACTTTACCCACAAGTGGAGAACTTTTTGTGGTATTCTATGATGCTTCAAAGAAGTTAATGGGATGTGTGTTGATGCAAAATGAAAAATTCATTGCATATGCTTTAAGGCAATTGAAAGTTCATGAACAGAACTATCCAACACATGACCTCGAGTTGGCTGTAGTGATATATTCTTTGAAAATTTGGCAGCATTATCTCTTTGGGGAGAAGTGTGAAATATATACAGATCAAAAAATCCTCACACAGAAAGAGTTGAACATGCGCCAATGAAGATGGTTAGAGCTGATAAAAGACTATGACTGCTCAATCCATTACCACCCTGGGAAATCGAACAAGGTGGAAGATGCCCTAAGTAGAAAGGACCCAGTGATTCTATCATTGATGAGAATTTAAAAGGATCCAATATTCTTAGATTTGATGAAGATGTAAATAAGAATCATAAAAAAGGGAATATCGTCAATCCTTTCACAAATGATTTCTCAAATGTCACTTTTGGAAAGGTTAAAGGATGCTCAAAGGATGATGTGGGAATTCAGTAAAAAGAGGAAGCTATCAAAAAAGGGAAATCCTTGGAGTTTAATGTTAATGAAGAAGGAATTGTGAGATTTGGGAAAATACTATGTGTTCCATCAAGTCCGGAGCTGAAGAAGGAACTTTTGGATGATTCACATAGTTCAAATTTCTCTATTCACCCAGGAAACACAAAGATGTATTGAGATATCTAAGAGAATTATTGGTGGGATAATATGAATACGGAGATCGCTGAATATACATCAAATTTACTAGTGTGTCATCAAGTGAAGGAAGAGAGGCAGAAGTCTAAGGGGATGATGCAACCATTGCCCATACCAGAATGGAAATGGGAGAACATCACCATAGACTTCGTCATTGGACTTCCGAAGATATCCAAAGGCAACAATGCAATCTGGGTTGTTGTGGATTGTCTTAGAAAGGTTGCGTACTTCATTGCTATTCGAGAGGATTTCTCATTAGATCAACTGGAACAGACATATATCAGGGAAGTGGTAAGGCTTCATGGAGTACCACTATCTATTGTGTCCGATCGAGATCCAAGATTCACCTCTAAGTTTTGGAAGAGTCTTCAACATGCTCTGAATACTGAACTAAACTTCAGTGTGGCCTATCATCCTCAAACTGATGTCTAATCCGAGTGGAATATCCAAACACTTTAGGACTTGTTAAGAGCATGCTCAATGGACTTTAAAGGAGGATGGGATCAACATCTTCCTCTAGTTGAGTTCTCTTATAATAACAATTTCCACTCGAGCATCCAAATGACACCATATGAAGCCCTTTATGGGAAAAGGTGCAGAACACCGGCGTGTTGGGATGAGGTCAGTGAGCGTAAGCTTGTTGGACAAGAAATGGTCGAAGAAATGGTGGAGAAGGTGAAAACCATTCAGCAGTATATCAAGGTAGCCCAAAGTCAACAGAAGAGTTATGCAGATAACCGTTAACAAGACCTTGAGTTTAAAGTTGGAGACATGGTATTTCTACACATATCTTTGTGGAAGAATTTCATGAGGTTTGGAAAGAAAGGGAAGTTAAGTCCAAGTTACATCGGCCCCTTTGAGATTCTTGATCGTGTACGGGCTGTGACCTATCAACCAACACTTCCACCTACCATGGAAAAAGTACATGATGTCTTTCATGTATCCCTATTAAGGAAGTACATGCCGGACCCTTCACGTGTACTCTCTTCAGAGGTGGTAAAGTTAGAGGATGATCTTTCTTATGAGGAGAAACCAGTGAAGATATTAGATCATAGAGAAAAAGTTCTATGAAATAAGATAATGCCCCTCATCAAGGTGTTGTGGAGAAACCACAAGTTTGAATAAGCGATGTGGGAATTGGAGGAAATGATGAATCAAAGCTACCCACATCTATTTTAGTGTGGGAAAAGGAAATTTCAAGGGTGAAATTTCTTAAGGGGAGAAGATTGTAACAACCCAAACTTTCATTAATGTAAATCCATATTTATCTAATTAAATGTCTCTTTATGTAAAATGTTTATATAAAATGTAAACTTCTTCAGTTTTATGTTAAGAATTGTGACCATTGTTAATATAGTCGTTGAACAGTGATCACATGATTAGTATAAATATAGGGTTTTAACAAATCCAATTTACTCAGACAAAGGAAGCGATGGCCTCATCCAGTAGACATGCCCCATACAAAGCCCATTTGTCAGAGATCGAAAAGGAGGTTGTGTCTTTGGGCTTCTCTGTTGACCAAGCCCAATCTGAGCTTGAATATGTTAAGCTCGAGCGGGACCGCCTTCGAGAGAAGTGGAAGTTGATAGAGATTATATGACAACCCTGCTTTTTATTACAACTTAAACATGATTCATTACATAAAACTTCACTTGATACAACAAAGAAGATCGAGAGGTTTAGTGTCTTTGGGGCTTAGGATCATTACATAAAAACTTAAAACATGAAATACAACATTTTTATTGAAAACTTCCTTTACATGACCACTACATTCCCTCGTACTTAGCATTGCATGGGATAACCTAAGGACATGCATAAGAAAAGGGTGAGCTATAAAGCCCAGTAAGGGAGTACACATGGAATAACATGAGGAGTACAAAACATGTTAGGCAATAGGCATATCAATAGAGCATAAGATAAACATGAACATAAAGGCATGATAAAGCATGATAATCATAACATGAAAATGTGGCAACAACACTTAACATTGAATTAGCATGAGCCAAGGCTCATTGCACATGGAGCATGAGGAAACCCTCATTGCACATGAAGCATGAGTAAACCCTCATTGCACTTGAATTAGCATGAGTCAACACTCATTTCACATGACGTATCATGATACTATACTTTACCCAATGCATTGGAGCGCTATAAGGTCGCACCCTTCTTAAACATTTCATTTCATGCATAAGTGTGCCACATGGATCATAAAACATGGATTCATAAAACATAATCATTTATTCCATGATAAAGTAATGTGGAATTCATACATGAAACTTTATAATCAATAAGTAAATGTTCATAAAGGTGAATACCCTTGATGGAGAAATGGGCATGGTATTCACTACACAATGACATTGGCTTAGAAAATCAGTGCGATTTCGGCAGCGTAACAGCGTGACATAAGAATTCATAAAAATGGTTGATGAGAGATAAAGGGGTTACTCATCATATTTACATGTAATGGACAGTAATGAGTTCATATAGATACATGTCCCAACAATTGAAAAGGAAAGTATTGCTTGAATGTAAAAGAAGAGAGAGAAGTTCCTTTCAGAATTTCATCATAGTAACGGGTGTACATGGGAGACATTTAATTAGAGAGAAAGGGATATCCCATCATTAAAACAATAATAGGGAAGTATGGGGGAGGTGTGAAACCATACCCCAATATTCACAATTGAAATTAAAAGGGCAATACAACTTAAATAAAATTGACAAAAATGAGAAAGGAAGAAAAAACCCTTACTTGGAAGTGTGCTTCCAAAGGCTAGAGAGAGACTTGTGAGAGGCCTCTTGGGAGCTTGGGGAACCTTGGGAGGATTCTAGAGAGAGTAGTACAGAGGTTTTACGAACTCCAAATGATTTTAGTGAGGAGGAAGTGGGAGCTTGGGTGGGTTTATATAGGAAAGGTGAGAGAATTCTTTATTATTTAGGTTTGGGACCCCTTATATTAATCTAATCCAAACCACAAACCATCCCATGGTTTTTGCCCATGGTTTCTGGAAAAGTAAAGAGGAAAACAATATTTTACAAGGCCAAGGTCCGAACTTATTAAAATAATAAGGTTGCTTATGTGGAGGTGAGTCACACTCCTATGGAAATTAATTTAAAAAGGCAAAGTGTCGAATATGTCTTGAGGGGTTCATTAATGCTTTGATAAGTAAGTCAAACAAACCCAAAATCACATTATTTTAATTATAAAACATATATTGGCCGAACATAAGGATTATGGTATTTTATTACATCATCATTGGGTCATTGCGATGTCATAAAACACATTATATATTTAAACAGTATTTAATTTTTACCCAAAAATTTGAGTGTCTCAGAAAATTATGAAAAATTCACCATTGGATAATTTTGACGTCCTGATTCCAGAAATGACATTTATTTTATCTAAAAAAATTTCTAAATATGTTACTTTTCACTTTTAAAATAAAAACCAACATTTATCGAAAATTCACGGGTTTTGACAAAAATAGCTTTCAAACCTTAATAAAAATTTTAATTGCATTCATAAAATTACAATATCATTTACATTTAATAAAAATTAATTTAATAATAATATTATTATTTTATTAAAATATTATTTAATTCAAAAATCCCTTAATTTAATAAAATATATTTCTTAATTAAATAATAACTAAAAAAGACCATTTGTACTTTAAACACTATTTACAATGTATCAAAAATGACTAGAAATTATATTCATTATTATATACAAAAAATAGTTAACATGAACATAGTACTACTTATTTGTTACATAACCCCTTAAAACAGCCGCATAAGACCTAAGGGTAAGGTGTGCGATGGTGACAGACTCTTGGGGCGGCTCGGATAACATCGCTCGAGTGGTAATCTCTATCAACTTCCACTTTTCCCATAGACGGTCACGTTCGAGCTTGACATAATGAAGCTCAGCTTGGGCTTGGTTAAGGGTGAAGCCCAAAGACTCCACCTCTTTTCCGAGCTCCGACAAATGGGCTTCGTATGGGGTAATTCTACTGGATGAGGCCATCGCTTCCTTTGTCTGAGTAAAATTGGGTTCGTTAAAGCCTTATATTTATACTAATCATGTGATCACTGTTCAACAACTATAAAAGTAATGGTCACAAATCTTATCATAAAACCAAAGAAGTTGACATCTTATAAAAACATTTTTTTATAAAGAGACATTTAACTGGATCAAGAGGGATTTTCTATTAATGAAACTTTGGGTCGTTACAATATTCCCCCCTTAAGAAATTTCGCCCTCGAAATTTTCCTTTTCCCACACTAAAACAAATGTGGGTAACTCAGCTTCATCATATCCTCCGACTCCCAAGTCGCTTCTTCAAACTTGTGGTTTCTCCACAACACCTTGACGAGGGGCATTGTCTTATTTTGTAGAACTTTTTCTCTACGATCTAAGATCTTCACTAGTTGCTCCTCATAAGAAAGATCATCTTCCAATTGTACCACCTCGGAAGAGAGTACATGTGAAGGGTCCGGTATGTACTTCCTTAAGAGGGATACATGAAAGACATCATGCACCTTGGACATAGTAGGTGGAAGTGCTAGTCGATAGGCCACAACCCCAACACGATCAAGAATCTCGAAGGGGCCGATGTACCTTGGCTTAACTTCCCTTTCTTTCCAAACCTCATGACCTTCTTCCACGGAGATATGCGTAAAAACACCATGTCTTCAACTTTAAACTCAAGGTCTCATCGATGATTATCTGCATAACTCTTCTGTCGACTTTGGGCTGCCTTGATATGCTGCTGAATGGTTTTCACCTTCTCCACCATTTCTTCGACCATTTCTGGTCCAAGCAGCTTACGTTCACCGACCTCATCCCAACATTCCGGTGTTCTTCACCTTTTCCCATAAAGGGCTTCATATGGTGCCATTTGGATGATCGAGTGGAAACTGTTATTATAAGAGAACTCAACCAGAGGAATATGTTGATCCCATCCTCCTTTAAAGTACATTGAGCACGCTCTCAACATATCCTCAAGTGTTTGGATAGTCCGCTCGGATTGGCCATCAGTTTGAGGATGATAGGCCGTACTGAAGTTTAGTTCAGTATTCAGAGCATGTTGAAGACTCTTCCAAAACTTAGAGGTGAATCTTGGATCTCAGTCACACACAATAGATAGTGGTACTCCATGCAACCTTACCACTTTCCTAATATATATCCATGCCAGTTGATCTAATGAGAAATCCACCCGAATAGCAATGAAGTGTGCAGTCTTTGTAAGACGATCCAGAACAACCCAGATTGCATTGTTGCCTTTGGATGTCCTTGGAAGTCCGGTGACAAAGTCCATAGTGATGTTCTCCCATTTCCATTCTGGTATGGGCAATGGTTTCATTATCCCCTTAGACTTCTGCCTCTCTGCCTTCACTTTCTGACACACCAGGCACTTTGATGTATATTCGACGATCTCCTTCTTCATATTATCCCACCAAAAGTTTTCTCAGAGATCTCGATACATCTTTGTGCTCCCTGGGTGAATAGAGAAATTTGAACTATGTGCATCATCCAAAAGTTCCTTCTTCAGCTCCAGACTTGATGGAACACATAGTCTTTTCCCAAACCACACAATTCCTTCTTCATTAACATTAAACTCCGAGGATTTCCCCTTTTTGAAAGCTTCCACTTTTTCTTGAATTCCCACATAATCCTTTTGAGCATCCTTTAACCTTTCCAAAAGAGATGGTTGAGCAATCATTTGTGAAAGGATTGATGATGTTCCCTTCTTTATGATTCCCACATCCATCTTCATCAAGTCTAAGAATATTGGATCCTTCTAAATTCTCATCATTGATAGAATCGCTGGATCCTTTATACTTAGGGCATCCTCCACCTTGTTCGCTTTCCCAGGGTGGTAATGTATTGAACAGTCATAATCCTTGATGAGCTCTATCCATCTTCTCTGGCGCATATTAAGCTCTTTCTGTGTGAATATATATTTAAGACTCTTGTGGTCAGTATATATCTCACATTTCTCTCCATAGAGATAATGCCGCCAGATTTTCAAGGCAAAGATCACAGCCGCCAACTCCAGATCATGTGTTGGATAGTTTCACTCATGGATTTTCAACTGCCTTGAGGTATAGGATATCACTTTATCATTCTGCATCAGCACACGGCCTAATCCCTTCTTTGAAGCATCACTTAATACCACAAAAAGCTCCCCACTTGTGGGTAAAGTGAGCACGGGTGCAGTGATAAGCCTCCTTTTCAACTCCTTGAAGCTTTCTTCGCATTCATCACTCCAAGAAAACTTTACTCCCTTTAGAGTTAGCTTGGTAAGAGGGTTGGAAAATCGTGAGAAATTTCTCACAAATCGTCGATAATATACAGCTAACCCCAAGAAGCTACGGATATCGGTTACCGATGTTGGCCTCGGCCATCCCTCAATTGCATCTGTTTTGGAGGGATCCACAGATATCCCATTGCTTGTGATGATATGGCCCAAGATTGAGACCTCTTTTAACCAGAACTCACACTTTCTATACTTTTCATAGAGCTTCTCCTTATGCAAAGTCTCCAGTACAGTTCTTAAATGCTCCTCATGGTCCTCCTTGGTTTTGGAGTATATTAGAATATCATCTATAAAGACTACCACAAATATGTAAAGGTAATCTCTAAAGAGTCTATTCATCAAGTCCATGAATATTTCTGGAGCATTGGTGAGTCCGAAAGGCATTACTATGAATTCATAGTGCCCGTACCTTGTACGAAAAGCAGTCTTGGGGATATCTTCCTTCTTCACCCTTACTTGATAATATCCCGACCACAAGTCCACCTTGGAGAAGTATTGTGCTCCACACAACTGATCGAACAATTCATCAATTCGTGGGAGTGGATACTTGTTCTTTATCGTGATTTTGTTAAGTTCAAGATAATCGATGCAAATCCGCATTGACCCATCTTTCTTCTTGACGAAGAGGACTGGTGCATCCCATGGTGAAGCACTTGGGCGTATAAACCCTTTATCCAGATTCTCCAGTAGTTGTTTCTTCAGCTCTTCAAGCTCAACAATAGACATTCTATATGGAGTCTTGGATATTGGTAGCGCCCCAGGTATAAGTTCAATTGAGAACTCAACATCTCTTCTTGGAGGAAGACCAGACAGTTCCTCGGGAAACACTTCAGTGAATTCCTTCACAATATGCATTTCTTCAAGGATGATTTCTTCCTTGGACTCAATCATCTGAGCCATATACGCATGCTCATAGGGAAGTAATATCCATGCTTGAGATGATGGAGCTAAAGGAGATTCATCTTCCTCCTGACACTTGTAAAGAATCAGGGGTCGATTCTCCATATAGAGTGTGATTTCCCTCTCCCGACAATTTATGTTGGATCTATATAAGGAAAGCCAATCCATGCCAAGAATTTCATAAAATTACACCAAAGGGAGTATGACGAGGTTTTCTGGGAAATTCAATCCACAGATTATAACAGTGGAGGACTTATATTCATGGGATGCAATGATTGCCCCATTTTCCGTACTCACCGAAATCTTTACTTCCATGATTTGTGGTGGTGCTGGGATTGTTCTACTAAACTTTTGAGATATAAAAGAATGCGTAGAACCTGAATCAAAAATTATGTTCGCTATTCTTGAATGAATAACTAGCGTACCTGTCACCACTTCGTTGTCGGGGTTCACTTCGGCAGAAGTGATGGAAAAATATCTTCCTTGCTATCTTCGAGGTTGTTGGTTGCCTCCGATAACCCTTGGATTAGGGCACTGATTTTCAAAATGACCCAATTCTTTGCATTTGTAGCATTGAACAATGCGTTGAGGTTCGAACGGAGCATTCCTATCCTCTGTCGTAGCCGCGGGTCCTTCTTGCCGACAGTTAATAGCTAGGTTCCCTTCTCTTCCAAACCTGAAGCATTTTCTCGTCCCCTTAAGGCAATTTCCAGGGTGCTTCTTTCCGCACTTTTGGAAAGTGGGGTGCTGGAACTTCTTAGCGCCGTTGGATTTATCCATAGGACCACCAGAATTGAATTCAACCTTATACTTCTTGTCCCTATGATACCCCTGTGATTCTCCAATCTCCATTTCAACCTTGAGGGCACATCGGACAATTTCCTCATAGCTGTCAAAGTCACGGATCGCTAATGCTTTCCGCAAGCTAGGATTCAGCCCACCAAAGAAGCGGTCAACCTTGCATTTGGGGGTAACGACAAAGCCAGAAGCGTATCGTGCAAGTCTTGTGAAGTTTTCCTCTTACGCTCCCACATATTCTTCATCTTTTTGCTTGAGGGAAAGGAAGTCCCTTTCCATCTTAAGACGAAGGGTGCGCCGAAAATATTTATCGAAAAACATCTTCCGTAATTCCTTCCATTCCAAAGCCTCGATCTCCTCCTCAGGATTCATATTTTTTATCAACGTCCACCATTGATCAGCTTCACCCTCCACATGATAAGCCGCCAGGAGAACCTTCTCTTGTTCAGAACATTGGAGGATGGAGAATATCTTTTCAATGGAGTTGATCCATTGTTCAGTGATCGTGGGATCGGATTATCCACTAAAAGTAGGAGGCCTTTGTCTCATGAAGCTCTCGATAGCGACTTTTTCTTTCTTAGGGGGGGTTGAACGTTCCTCTTGACCCATTTTTCTATTCAAAACTTGATTTATCTGAGAGAGAAGCATGAAAAAGTTCGCAATTCCCGCTCCCATTGGATTGGGCATCTCATTAGTACAATCATCACACTGATCTTCACAACAGTTGTTAGCCCGAGTCCTCCTATTACCGGCCATTGGCTGGAATAAAAGGAAAGTTAGGGGTAACACATAAAGGGTAATCCAAATACAAAAGTTTATGACTTATAAATAAACTTTAATTTCTTTAACTCATGAGTCTATAGGATTCAATCTAGGCTTTTCACGATCTACTTTCTAACATATATTCTTAGGGGCATTTTTCCCTTAATAAGGGTTCATACCAAGATTGTGAATTTATCAAAACATATCCCCCGAGAGTGTCATAACAAAGAGTGCATCAAGCCCCGTTGTCGTGCACTAGTTCCCGTTCGAGTCTAGCTCAAAGCAGTGTTTTCAGGTTTTACCCCTAGGATACATCTGTGCCAGAGCCGCCTCTACCTGCTCGTATCCAGACAGGGATGTATTTGTTTGATAAACCACTTACTTAGTATTTACAAAATCTTAGGGATGTTTTTATGATACTTATTCTTGTATCTAAGGCTTTACTAGGGTTTTCCTAATCCCAAAAATAACTAAACCTATCCTCTGATACCAACTATGACAACCCTACTTTTTATTACAACTTAAACATGATTCATTACATAAAACTTCACTTGATACAACAAAGAAGATCGAGAGGTTTAGTGTCTTTGGGGCTTAGGATCACTACATAAAAACTTAAAACATGAAATACAACATCTTTATTTAAAACTTCTTTTACATGACCACTACATTCCCTCGTACTTAGCATTGCATGGGATAACCTGAGGACATGCATAAGAAAGGGGTGAGCTATAAAGCCCAGTAAGGGAGTACACATGGAATAACATGAGGAGTACAAAACATGTTAGGCAATAGGCATTTCAATAGAGCATAAGATAAACATGAACATAAAGGCATGATAAAGCATGATAATCATAACATGGAAATGTGGAAACAACACTTAACATTGAATTAGCATGAGCCAAGGATCATTGCACATGGAGCATGAGTAAACCCTCATTGCACATGAAGAACTAGTAAACACTCGTTGCACTTGAATTAGCATGAGTCAACACTCATTGCACATGACATATCATGATACTATACTTTACCCAATGCATTGGAGCGCTATAAGGGCGCACCCTTCTTAAACATTTCATTTCATGCATAAGTGTGCCAAATGGATCATAAAACATGGATTCATAAAACATAATCATTTATTCCACGATAAAGGAATATGGAATTAATACATGAAACTTTATAATCAATAAGTAAATGTGCATAAAGGCGAATACCCTTGATGGAGAAATGGGCATGGTATTCACTACACAATGACATTAGCTTAGAAAATCGGTGCGATTTCGGCAGCGTAACAGCGTGACATAAGAATTCATAAAAATGGTTGATGAGAGAGAAAGGGGTTCCTCATAATATTTACATGTAATGGACAGTAAGGAGGTCATATAGATACATGTACCAACAATTGAAAAGGAAAGTATTACTTGAATGTAAAAGAAGAGAGCGAAGTTCCTTTCGGAATTTCAGCATAGTAACAGGTGTACATGGGAGGCATTTAATGAGAGAGAAAGGGGTCTCCCATCATTCAAAAAATAATATGGAGGTATGGGGGAGGTGAGAAACCATACCTCAATATTCATAATTGAAATTAAAATGGCAATACAACTTAAATAAAATTGACAAAAATGAGAAAGGAAGAAAAAACCCTTACTTGGAAGTGTGCTTCCAAAGGCTAGAGAGAGGCTTGTGAGAGGACTCTTGGGAGATTGGGGCACCTTGGGAGGATTCTAGAGAGAGTAGGGAAGAGGTTGGACGGACTCCAAAGGATTTTAGTGAGGAGGAAGTGGGAGATTGGGTGGGTTTATATAGGAAAGGTGAGAGAATTCTTTATTATTTAGGTTTGGGACCCCTTATATTAAACTAATCCAAACCACAAACCATCCCATGGTTTTTGCCCATGGTTTCTAGAAAAGGAAAGAGGAAAACAATATTTTACAAGGCCAAGGTCCGAACTTATTAAAATAATAAGGTTGCTTATGTGGAGGTGAGTCACACTCCCATGGAAATTAATTTAAAAAGGCAAAGTGTTGAATATGTCTTGAGGGGTTCATTAATGATTTTAAAAGTAAGTCAAACAAACCCAAAATCACATTATTTTAATGATAAAACATATATTGGCCGAACATAAGGATTATGGTATTTTATTACATCATAATTGGTTCATTATGATATCATAAAACACATTATATATTTAAACGGTATTTAATTTTTACCCAAAAATTTGAGTGTCTCAGAAAATTATGAAAAATTCACCGTTGGATAATTTCGACATCCTGATTCCAGAAATTACATTTATTTTATCTAAAAAAATTTCTAAATATGTTACTTTTCACTTTTAAAATAAAAAACAACATTTATAAAAAATTCACGGGTTTTGACAGAAATAACTTTCAAACCTTAATAAAAATTTTAATTGCATTCATAAAATTACAATATCATTTATATTTAATAAAAATTAATTTAATAATAATATTATTATTTTATTAAAATATTATTTAAATCAAAAATCCCTTAATTTAATAAAATAGATTTCTTAATTAAATAATAACTAAAAACACCATTTGTACTTTAAACACTATTTACAATGTATCAAAAATGACTAGAAATTATATTCATTATTATATACAAAAAATAGTTTACATGAAAATAGTACTACTTATTTGTTACATAACCCCTTAAAACAGTCGCATAAGACCTAAGGGTAAGGTGTGCGATGGTGACAGACTCTTGGGGCGGCTCAGATAACATCGCTCGAGTGGAAATCTCTATCAACTTCCACTTTTCCCATAGACGGTCACATTCGAGATTGACATAATGAAGCTCTGCTTGGGTTTGGTCAAGGGAGAAGCCCAAAGACTCCACCTCTTTTCCGAGCTCCGACAAATGGGATTCGTATGGGGCAATTCTACTGGATGAGGCCATCGCTTCCTTTGTCTGAGTAAAATTGGGTTCGTTAAAGCCTTATATTTATACTAATCATGTGATCACTGTTCAACGACTATAAAAGTAACGGTCACAACTCTTATCATAAAACCAAAGAAGTTTAAATCTTATAAAAACATTTTTTTATAAAGAGACATTTAACTGGATCAAGAGGGATTTTCCATTAATGAAACTTTGGGTCGTTACAGATTACCACCCGATCAATGTTATCCGAGCCACCCCAAGAGTCTGTCACCATCGCACACCTTACTCTTCGGTCTTATATGGGTGTTATAAGGGGTTATGTAACAATACATTAGAACTATGGTTATGTACATTATTTTTTTATATAATAATGAATATACTTTTATTTTATTATTATTACCTTGTAAATAGTTTTTTAAAGCACAAATAGTGTTTTTAGTTAATGTTCAACTAAGAAATTTATTTTGATAAATTAATATATTTTTGAATTAAATAATATTTTAATAAATTATTATTATTATTATTAAATTAATTGTTATTAAATATAAATGATCGTATAATTTTATAAATGCAATTGTAATTTTTATTAAGGTTTGAAAGCCATTTTTGTCAAAACCCATGAATTTTTGATAAATGTCGGTTTTTATTTTAAAATTAAAAATTAACATATTTAGAAAATTATTTAGATAAAATGAATATTATTTCTAGAATCAGGACATCGAAATTATCCAATGGTGAATTTTTCATAATTTTCCGAGACAGTCAAATTTTTGGATAAAATTAAATACTGTTTAAATATATAATGTGTTTTATGACATCATAATGAACTAATAGTGATGTAATAAAATACTAAAAGGTTCATACAATATATTTTTTACCACTAAAATAATGTGATTTTGGGTTTGTTTGACTTATTTTACAAAGCATTAATGGGCCCTTCATGACTTATTACACATCTTGTCTTTTTAAATTGTTTTCCTTGGGAGTGTGACTCACCTCCACCTAAGAAACCTCATTATTTTAAGAAGTTAGGACTTTGGAATTATAAAATATTTTTTTACACTTCCCTTTTCCAAAAACCATGGGCTGGTTTTTGGTTTGGATTAGTTTAATGTGAGGTGCCCCAAACCTAAATAATAAAGAATTCCCTCACCTTTCCTATATAAACCCACCCAAGTTCCCACTTCCTCCTCCCTCAAAGCCTTTGGAGCTCATAAAAACTTTACCCTCATCTCTCTAGAATCCTACCAAGGTGCCCCAATATCCCAAGAATCCTCTCTCAAGCCTCTCTCAAGCCTTTGGAAGCACACTTCCAAGTAAGGGTTTTTCTTCCTTTCTCATTTTTTCCAATATTCTTTAAATTTTTATTCCCTTTTAGTTTCAATTATAAATTTTGCGGTATGGTTTAGAACCTCTCCCATACTTCCCTATTTATGTTTGAATTATGGGAGACCTCTTTCTCTCTCATTAAATGCCTCCCATGTACACTCGTTACTATGCCAAAATTCCGAAAGGAATTTATCTCTCCTCACTTACATTCAAGAAATTCTTTTGTATCATGAATATAAATTCCATTATAATTGTTGGGACTTGTATCTATATGACCCCATTACTTTCCATTTCATTTACATATGATGAGACACCACTTTCTCTCTCATCAACCATTTTTATGAATTCTTATGCCACGCCGTTACGCTGCAGATATTGCACTGATTTTCCAAGCCAATGTCATTATATAGGGAATACCATGCCCATTTCTCTATCAAGGGTATTCACCTTTATGCACATTTACTTATTGATTATAAAGTTTCATTTATGAATTCCACATTCCTTTATTGTGGAATAAATAATGATATTTTATGAATCCATGTTATATGATTCATGTGGCACACTTATGCATGAAATGAAATGATTAAGAAAGGTGCGCCCTTATAGAGTTCCAATGCATTGGGTAAAGTATAGTATAATGATATGTCATGTGCATTGGGTGTTGAATCATGCTAATTCAAGTGCAACGAGGTTTTACTTGTGCTTCATGTGTAATGAGGGTTTACTCATGCTCCATGTGCAATGAGCCTTGGCTCGTGCTAATTCCATGTTAAGTGTTGTTGCCACATTTCCATGTTATGATTATCATGATTTATCATTCCTTTATGTTTATGTTTCTCTTGTTCTCTATTTATATTCCTATTTTCTAACATGTATTGTATTCCTTATGTTATTCCATGATTATTCCCTTACTGGGCTTTATAGCTCACCCTTTTTATTCATTTCCTCAGGTTATCCCATGCAATGCTAAGTATGAGGGAATATAGTGGTCATGTAAAGGAAGTTTTCAATAAAGATGTTGTATTTAATGTTTTAAGTTGTTATGTAATGATCCTAAGCCCCAAAGACACTAGACCTCTCATTCTTATATGTTTCATCAAGTGAAGTTTATGTAATAAATTATGTTTAATTGTGTAATAAAAGATCAGGGTTGTCATAGATGACCTCTTTGATCAGCTGAAAGGAGCACGGTGGTTCTCGAAGATAGACCTCAGGTCAGGCTATCACCAGCTCTGAGTATGAGACGAGGATATGCAGAAGACGGATTTCAGATGTCGGTATGGACACTATGAGTTCTTGGTCATTCCATTCGGCATGACCAATGCTCTGGCAGTGTTCATGGGACTCATGAACAGGATCGTTCAGCCATATCTTGATTGCTTTGTAGTAGTATTCATCGACGACATTCTAATCTACTTAGCTACCGAGGAGGAGCATGCCTATCATTTTTATATAGTTCTGAAAACACTCAGAGAGCACCAGATTTATGGTAATCTCTCGAAGTTCCAGTTATAGATCCGAGAGGTTCACCTTCTGGGACATGTCATCTTGAAGGTTGGAGTTGTGGTAGATCCAGGGAAGATTGAGGTGGTACTTGATCGGGAGCCACCCAGGAGTTTTATGGAGGTATGGAGTTTCCTGGGTTTGACCGGATACTACCGTAGATTTGTTCCAGATTTCTCCCAAGTTGCAACACCTTTATTAGCATTTACGAATAAGGGGAAACCCTTCATGTGGTCAGAGAGATGCCAACGGAGTTTTCAGGAGCTCAGGCAGAGGCTGACTAGTGTACCCATCTTGAGGCTTCCGGAGGAGGGCATTGGGTACGTAGTCTACTACGAAGCATCAGGGACCAGGCTCGGATGTGTCCTGATGCAGGAGCGAGTAGTTATCACATATGGTTCTTGACAGCTGAGACATCATGAGCAGAACTATGCTACCCATGACTTGGAGTTAGTAGCAGTGGTCTTCGCCTTGAAGATGTGGCGACATTACTTGATGGGAGAAAGTTTTAAAATCTTCTCAGATCACAAGAGTCTCGGGTATATCTTCTCTCAGAAGGAACTGAACCTAAGACAGAGGGGTTGGCTTGAGTTCCTCCAGGACTATGACTTCGAGATAGTCTATACTCCTGGGAAGGGGAACGTTGTAGCAGATGCACTTAGCAGGAGATCTGGTATACAGCTTCTAGGTGAGGCGACGGATCAGCTGTCCGCTTTGGAGATATCCTTTGTGGGTCGGGATGAAGCATCTTTTCTTCAGTCTCTTACAGTCACTCCCCCACTTCTTTAGTGAGTCAGGGAGGCGCAGTGTGGGGACACTGACTACAAGGCTCGACGTTCTTAGGTATCCATAGGACAGGCACCTGATGGATTTTTTGAAGCTGAGGAGCATTCCATCCTTTTTATAGGACGTACTATGGTACCAGTGTCGCTTAGGGAGGAAGTGTTGAGGGAGTTCCACACATCCCCTTTAGTGGTACATCTAGGAGTGGCGAAGATGTACCAGGATCTCCGACGACAGCACTGGTGGCCAGGAATGAAGAAAGCAGTAGTAGAGTTTGTCTCTCGGTGAGGTCCTAGAGTGGAAGTGGGATGGAATATCCATGGACTTCATGACAGGACTTCCACATATATCTAGGGGTCATGATTCTATTTGGGTGATCATCGACTAACTCACCAAGTCGGCCAACTTCCTACCTATCAGAGAGTAGGGTTCAGTAGAGAGCTTGAGATGCCTCTATGTGCAGAAGATTGTGCGGCTACATGGAGTACCCTTAACGATTGTCTCTGATTGTGATGCACGTTTCACTTCCCAGATATGGAAGGGTTTGCAGGAGGCTTTGGGACACAAATTTGTTTGAGCACCGCCTTCCACCCTCAGACAGATGGCCAGACAGAGCGGACCATTCAGACCCTCGAGGACATGCTGCGTGCTTGCGTCCTCAACTTCGGTCAGAGCTGGGAGGATCACTTGCCATTGGTGGAGTTTTCATACAACAATAGCTATCACTCCACCATTGGGATGACACCATTTGAGGTGTTGTACGGACAACCTTGAAGATCACCTTTATGCTGGACTGACCCAAAGGAGTCAGCACTCATGGGACCAGAGATGGTATGGGCTACCATGGAGAAGGTGCAGATCATCCAGGAGTGGATGGAGACTGCACAAAGTAGGCAGAAGTCTTATGCCGATAGGAGACGGAGACCTCTGGAGTTCGAGGATGGTGACCACGTCTTTCTATGGGTCTCACCCCGACGAGGTTTGCGGAGATTTGGCTGGGGTGGAAGGTTATCTCTGAGGTTCATCGGACCCTTTCAGGTCCTCAGAAGAGTTTGCGAGGTAGTTTACCGCCTAGCACTTCCCCCTCAGTTGCACCAGGTGCACGACATTTTCCACGTATCCTAGCTAAGGAGATACGTACATGACCCATCACACATCATCGACCACGGAAAGTTGTACATCGACGATGGGGAGATGTTTAAGGAGGTTCCAGTAGAGATTGAGGATCGACAAGAGTGAGTCCTCCGTGGGTAGTCGATGCCTTTTGTGCGTGTACATTGGCAGCACGGGAACCTCCAGGAGAGCACATAAGAGCGGGAGGCCCAGATTCGTGCTCAGTACCCCCACTAGTTTTCTTAGTTTTTATGATGAGGATTTCGGGGATGAAAATCCCTGAGGTGGGAAGAATTTAAAGACCTAGAAATTCCATGTATTTTTTTTAATTATATGGTAATTTTAAGAGTCCGCGAAAATTTACGGCACGTGATTCCGAGGCCCGGTGTGCCCAGAGTGAATTTATGAACTTTTTTTTGTGTACGTTCAGTAAACGTGCGAGCTGGTTTTTGTAAGTTATGAGCTGATGTAGGCCGGACCAGACCCAGTAGGCCGAGCCAGACCCAGTGGGCTAGACCGGACCCAACGGGCTGGGTCGGACCGGACTCGTACCAACTTCGACCCATTTTCGCTCTTTCGGCCATATCTTGAGCTACATGCGTACTTTTGACAAACCGTCAGCAGCGTCGGAAACCTTGGAGCGAGATGAACCTTTTTTTATACTCCACTTGAGTTTTGGATAAAGTTGGGGTATGGCTGAGTTGGATCAAACACAAATCCAATCGGGCCCTCAGGATAAAAGGCCAATAACTTAGAGACCAGACGTCCGATTGACACACCGACTGTTGCGTTGAGACCCCTTTTATGTGGTGGTACTTTGGGATACTTATTCATGGGACTTCGTGGTAGTTGGAGTATCAAAATGTGTCTTGAGGAGAGGATCCTCCTGGAATCAAGCGAGCATAGTGTGGGAACCCTATAGCTGGCTGTAACATGAGAAAGGGATCCTTTATGGGTATGTGTTCGAGAGTCTCACTTGGATCCGCTCTAGGAATCCACGTGGGACTACTCCAGGATCCTATGTGGGTCTGCTGTACTAGGATCCTGTGTGGGTCTGATGATGTACTGGGATCCTGTGTGGGTCTTTTGTACTAGGATCATGTGTAGGTCTGATGATGTACTAGGATCCTATGTGGGTCTAATGATTTAGGATCCTACTTAGGTCTGCCTCTTAATAGAGTAAGATGATTTGGTAGTTACATCTAATCATCTCTACTACTGTACCTAAGATATTCCTGGTGTGAGCTGAGTCTTTACCTTTGTGGTAATCATCTGTGTGATGTACCTTTGTGGTACCTACCTTTGTGGTGATACCTTTGTGGTATTCTTCGATGTGGAATTACCTTTGTGGTACTTACCTTCATGGTGATACCTTTGTGGTATTCTTCTGTGTGGAGTTACCTTTGTGTTACTTACCTTTGTGGTGTTACCTTCATGGTATTATTTCCTTTGTGGACATTTGAGCTTTGGGATTTTGAGTTGGGCCTTGTGTTTCTTCATGATTGAGATAGGTATACTTGATAACTTAGGTATATGTATGAGCATATACCTAAGTAGGGTTTTCAGTTATTTTCATGATTTTTGGTTTATCCTTTGTGGAATTTGGGAGACCTTTGAGGGACTCGGGGTCCCTAATAAGTATCATTATACTCACCCCTGCATGGGCTACGCCCGCACCTTGTTTTGTTGGATGCAGATGACGGACATCGCTGACTAAGGATGGGGGCACCGGGACTGGAGGTAGCTCGGAGGTGCACCTTAGACGAGGCGTACCGCAGAGACGACCATTCGAGAGCTATACCTACCCTTCCGGTAAGATCCTTGGTGAGTGTTCACATGATCTGTTCAGTTTACTTGTACTTTCCAGTTTTCTTGTACTTTCCAGTTGAGCTTGTATTCTAGCCCATTTTACTTTCTGTACACACTCTTTTTACTATTCAATTTACTCATGTTCGTATCTTGCTGTGTTCTTAGTTGTGTGAGTTTACAGGTTATAAATGCAATGCCTTCCCAGTTTTAGGGAATATGCCTTCGGTACTAGTCGCCAGCCCCTGGTCTATGGAAGGCGGGCTTGGGGTAGTCACAACATGGGCCCCAGGGGACGGGTCGTGACGGGCTACATGATGTTAAAATGTATGACCTCATCCTGGCTACATGAAGTTAAACTATACAGTGTCATCCTGGATACATGATGTTAAACTATATGATCTCATCCTTGTTACATGATTTTAAACTAAGATTGTAATTTTGGCCCGACAGCCCGAAAGCCCGACATGCCCGAACCGAAAGTCCGAGCGACCCGGCCCGGCAAAGCCCGCATCGGGCCAGGTCGGGCTCGGGCCGTAGGTTCAGCGGGTTGGGCCTGGGCCTATCTAAGAAGGCCCGCGGACCAGGCCGGCCCGGCCCGAAAAGGCCTGGCCTGCTCGCTCGTGCGAAGCCCAGCCCGCTAGCCCGTGCGAAGCCCGCCTGCTGTAAAATAATTTACGGGGAAACTGCTGGTAGGGGGATTCGATCCCCCTACCACAAGCTCCCAAGGCTGCGCCTGGACCTGGTCCAGGCGCTACACCTGTTAAGTTATCAGCAGCTTATATATATATATATATACACACACACACACACACACACATATATATACATAGATATACATATATACACATATATGTATATACACACACATATATCCACACACACACACACACACACACACACACACACACACATATACACCTATATATATATGTATCTATATATATATATATATATATTTCTCTATATATGTATCTATATATCATTATATATTAACAAAAAATAATATTATATATATACATATAATTATTATTATATATAATTATAATGTGTGTATAAATATATATACAACGATATATAATTATATATATATATAATAGTGTATATATATAAACAAAACCATTAATAATATATATCAATTAAGTGTGGTTTTTAAAAATCCATTAATAATATATATATATATATGATTTAATATAATATAATAAACAAAGCTATTAATATATATATATATATATCAATTATTTAATATTATATATATATATATATATATAATAACTTGTTGCATATTAATAAAAAAATAACACACTCACCTAATGATGTTCGTGCAAGTCCCTCAACTTAATTAAAATTTTTAAGTATTTTGCAACATGCATATATTATATATACTATACATGTATAAATCTATTTAGAAAAAAAATTAACTCACCCACTGCGACGCACCCCCCAACCCCTAATTATTATTTTTATAATTTTCTCATATTATATATATATATATCAATCATTTAACATTATATATATATAATAACTTATTATATATTAATAAAAAAAATAACACTCACCCAATGATGTTCGCACACACCCCCGACCTCACTAATTTTTTTAAAATATGATGAAACTTGCATATTATATATATGTATATATAAAAACAAATATACTAATAATATATATATATATATATATCAATGATATGATAATATATATATATATATATATATAAACAAAGCCATTAATAATATATATAAAGCTATTAATAATATATATCAATTAAGTGTGGCTTTTAAAAATCCATTAATAATATGTGTGTGTGTGTGTGTCAATGATTTAATATTATATAATAACTTATTTTATATTAACAAAAAAATAACACACTCGCCTAATGATGTTCATACACGTCCCATAACCTCATTAATTTTTTTAAATATATTGCAACTTGCATATATTATATATAAATCTTTTTAGAAAAAAAAATTAACCCGCCCACTGCAGTGCACCCCCCAACCCCTAATTATTTTTATACAATTTTATCATATTATATATATATAATAACTTATTATATATTAAAAAAAATAACTACTCACCAAATGATGTTCGCACACCCCCAGCCTCATTATTATTTTTTAAATATGATAAAACTTGCATATATTATATATTATATATATATACTATATATACATATATAAATTTATTCACCCACTAAGGGTGTAATTTCGGTCCAGATAGGGCCAGGTCGGGCCTGCCCTACAAAAAAATTAAAAAACGTTTAAAAAAATGTTTTAAATTAAAAAAATGCGTAGAAATAATTTTCATAAATAAGTTAAAAAAATAAATGTAAATAAATGTTTTAAATAAATGATAAAAAAACGTTTAAATAACAACACTTTAAACCCACCACCCACCGCTGCGCACCCCCAATCACTCATTAATTTTTTTTAATTTGTACATAATATATAGAAATTCACATACATATATAAATCTATTTAGAAAAAAAATAACATATCCACCCACTGTAAAATGTTTTTACATAAAACGTGTTAAATGATTAAAAAAATACATGTAAAAAATGTGCATTCAAAAAAACATTTTAAATTAAAGGACTAAAAATAAATGTAAAAAAAATGTTTTAAACAAGTGTTAAAAAACGGTTTAAATAAATTTTAAAATAAAAAGGCTTAATTTTTTTTTAAAACAAACACTTAAAAAATACTTTTTACATTAAATATGAAAAAAATTTAAATGTTTTAAAAAAAACACTTGTAAAAAGCATGCGTTTAAAAAAATTCAAAAATGTTTTAAATTAATCATTTAAAAATAAATGTAAAAAAACGTTTTAAACAGATGTTAAAAAATGATTTAAATAAAAATGTTTAAATAAAAAATATTAACAACGCTTAAAAAATTACAAATAAGTTAAAAAAATAAATGTAAAAAAAATGTTTTAAATAAATGTTAGGAAAAAATTTAAATATTAAGGCTTTAAACTCACCCACGGCAGCTACGCACCCCCTCATTATGTTTTTTACAATTTGAAAATAATATATATATATTCACAATATATAAATCTATTTAGACAAAAAAACATATCCACCCACTGTAAAATGTTAATAAAAAATAAAATAATTTTTTTTATAAAAAACATGCATTTAAAAATAAATGTAAAGAAACATTTTAAATAAATGTTAAAAAACGGTTTAAATAAAAAAAATTAAAACAGACAATTATTTTGAAAATAATAAAAGCCCACCATGAC
Source organism: Viscum album (assembly GCA_963277665.1). Classification (NCBI taxonomy): domain Eukaryota; kingdom Viridiplantae; phylum Streptophyta; class Magnoliopsida; order Santalales; family Viscaceae; genus Viscum; species Viscum album. Next base: position 743,548,862 of record OY728167.1, read on the forward strand.
CCGACTCGAAAAATCCCAGCCCAACCTGAAAAATCCCGGCCTGACCCGATGGTTTGGGCCGGCCCGAGGCCGGGCTCGGGCTGCCTCATTAGGTTGTTCGGGCCAGCCCAGCCCGGCCCAAATAGTGGTCAGCAGCCTGAATTTTTGCATGGCAGGCCCGGGCTGAAATTACACCCTTATTTTAAACTATAAAAACTCATCTTGGTTACACAACGTTAAAAGGCATGACCTTTTCCTTACCGCATGACTTTAAAACTACACGACAAAAGTTCTCACCGCATAACATAAAACTGCACGGATCCACAACCTCTCTTCTCTTTCATGCCAGGTAACACACATCCTCACTACATGACATTAAACTACATGGATCTCTAGAACTACATATGGATTTATTCTCATTTTCAATGAGATACGTAGGGATTCCTTGATCCTATATCTTGTTCCAGCCATCATATGATATAGAATGCCCCTATCATGTTCTGATTGCCTCTTCATGGTGAGAGGAACCCTTGATATTCCTTGTTTCTCACATTGAGCGTAACTCACATGAGATTAGGGATTTCGATAATGGATTCCCTACATGAACAATACATGAAAACACATGAAAGGTCCACCATGGTCTATAATTCAAGACCATAAAAGGCACAACACGAGTCCTTATTTCATGATGTTAATCTGCAAGGTTAATTTCCTTGTCACATGACATAAAACTACATGGTTCCTCAAGAACTACATTTGGATTGATTCTTGAAATCACAAGATATGTAGTAACGCATGTATCTCTATTCCTGGGACTAGATACAATAATTAATAGAAACAATACCCACCTATATTTATGGTCTAGACATGTGAAGAGAGAGTTTCTTGTTCAATAACTACATGTGACTTGATTCCTACCCTCATAGGATATATAGTGACACCCGAATTTCCAACTCCAGGCCTAGTCGCAACAGATAAGTATAATAGTTCCCCCATATTTACGTATGGGTCATACCAACAGAGGGAACTCCCTTCATAACTATGTGTGGATTGATTCCCACCACCATGGGATACATAGAGATAGCCATAATTTCATTCATGGGCCCAGGTGCAATATCACTATTTCACGCTAGGGGACCCACATCCTCACTGCATGACGTTAAACTGCACGGACCCTTTATAACTACGTGTGGTTTGATTATCATTTTCATGAGATATATAGTGATGCCCAAACTTACAACCTTGGGCCCAACTACAACATTTCCATTCTTTCATGACAGTTCATCTTCGTCCTCACCACATGATGTTAAATTACATGGGATTTTGAGAGCTATGTGTGGCTCGATTCCTTTCATCAAAGGAAGCACAGTGATGTCCAGATCTCCAATCCTAGTCCTAGCTACAAAAAATGATAAGAAATGCACCCCGACTGTGGAGGAACCAAGTCACACAAGCTCATTTTTCCTACGTACGAACCAGATCTATGTATGGATTTTTTTATGTATATAATACATCATGCACAAATTTTCATGTCGGTTCTGATGTCCTTACCGCATGACATTAAAAACTTCAAGGAAAAAATCTTAGTCACATGACATTAAAACTGCACAACAAATATTTCTTTACTTCATATGTTAAACTACAAGGAAAATGTCCTTATCGAGTGATGTTAAACTTCATGAAAGCAAGTACATCCCCACTACATGATGTTAAACTATGCAGGTCATCACCCACCATCACCCCTTATCAAAGTACCACAAGGGACTTACTCTATTCAACCAAAGAATGGGGTTCTTCCATCGTATTTTAAATCACTTCGATTCATATATCACACTTCATATCTCGATCACCTTAGGCCACTATCAACCTTTTATATCCCTTGGAAAGGAAAAAAGAGATCTCTCTACTTGGCCATGTTATCGATGTAGAAGGTATCATACTCACCAACTAGAGTCATCTTAGCCCAATATAAAGGGTTTTCTAATTCTTGTGAGTATGATGACACCATGGAGGAACCCAGGACCTTAGTCTATTTTGGGTCATCCTTGGCATGATTTTCCCAGATCATTACTCATGACCCGAGAACCTCAAGTCGTGATTTAAAATACCTTCATCTTCTACTCATAAGGATTTTGGATTACTCTTGTCCCTGTGTATCCAAATTAGGATCTTGTGTAACATACCCCATATTAGTCCCATGAGTGTCATGAAATTAAACTGCCTACACTTAAGTCAAAGTTGTGCGACCTTAAACTCTAGCCTATGATGGTCTAAATTGAAAGACCTTAAACTGATAGAGAAAGAGAAACAAAACTTTTTAGGTTGAAAACCCACAAAGGGATACCTTAGAAAAAATCAAGTCTTTACTCACTAAACTCTTCAACCCCCTAGTTAAGGGAAAAATTGGGGCACAAATGAATAAGGAATAAATCTCATAGGGGCTACTTTATAGCCCTAGTAAAATCTAAGCTATGCTTGCTGAACCACTTGGTTTAGGAAAAAGTTATATTAATTAATTTTAACATCTCCTATATATGAGAATATATTCTCTAGGTAGTGACACAAATTTTAGGGTACTCGAAACCTTCTTGGATATTACATTTTCCACAAATCACACTTCATGAATTGAGTGCCTCAGATCACCGCAACCTTCCAAGGCCCTTAGAAAGGACACCCATATTTAAGGGGCCTTTTATTTACTATGCATTCATGCCTATGGATCATGAATATGCACCTATGATAATCAACCAAATGCATCACTCTACAAAAAAGGTATTTCTGATCCTTGTGATCCCTGAAATTATCGTGGCAGAACTCAACACCTCAGTGTGATCTAAACTACTCCTAATATGATTGTCCCATATCATCCTCCTAACTCGAACACTTTGGAACATGATTTATAATTTCCATACCAAAATATTTTAGTGGATTCGACATCCTTGACGTTATGTCACCGTATTTTCTACCCTTTCTCAAGGTGGTAATGAGACACTTTATTCCATAACCTTTGATGGCCCACACCTAGTGATTTGAAACCATAGGATATAGAGATCAAGCTTCAAAATTAGGATCTAAACTACCCTAGGGTACCAAAGCCCTTTCTAGATATCTTTCTTTCCATACCCAACTTCATTGGTCAAACTCTTGAGTCTTCGCAAATATTTAATAGCCATTGGAAAGGAAAATAGATCTCTCAGTTTGGACATGATATTGATGCAAAAGGGATTAGAACCACCAACTGGAGACATCTTGGATCTATAAAAAGTGCTTTCTAATCCTTGTGATCCCCAGAGACATCTTGGTAGAACCTAACAGCTCAAAGTTTTACGGGACATACCCGACATGTCTGCCCCATCCCATATTCATTGACTCAAGATTTTGGGTTATTACTTACATCACCCACATTATATCTATTCAGGAATACATAGTATCTCTATCATTTCTCCCTCAACCATATTACTTCCATAAATCATTAATGGTCCTCGTAAAGGAGTGTAGATCATATTTTGCTTGTCCATGCTACAGAAACATAAGGGGTCTTGACCCAGGAACTAAAGCCATCTCCTTAGTTACATAAATGAGACTCAATCCTTGTGAGCCCTATCAACACCATAGTGGAAATCAATACCTCATATTGTTATAGGTTATCCCTAGAATGTCTACCCCATATCTTATTCATAGACTTAAACTTTTGGGTTATGATTTACGTCATCGATACTGCACCTATCCAGGTGGCCCTAACACCCTTATTATTTCTCCCCCAACTGATATTACCTACATAAATATTCCATAGCCCCTGGAAAAGATACCCATATTTAATATACCTTTTGATTGACTATGAACGCATGCCTATGGATCCTACATATGTGCCTATAGTCGTCAACCAAATGCTTCACTCTACAAAAAGGGATTTCTGATCCTCATGATCCTCGACAACACCACAACAGAACCCATCACCTCAGTGTATTTTGGTTCATTCATGGCATGTTTGTACCATATCCCATGATCATTTATAAGGTCCAAGCTAAGTGACCTTAAACTAAAAGAATATAAGGTCCAAGCCAAAAGACCCTAAACTACAGCACATCGAAGGTCCGAGCTAAAATACCCTAAAATTCAGTGATATAATGGTTCGAGCTAAAAGACCCTAAACTACAGAACATCGAAGGTAAGAACTAAAAGACCCTAAACTACAACACGTCAAAGGTCCAATCTATAATACCCTAAACTACAGTAATAGAAGTTCTGAGATAAAAGACCAAAAATTATAGCAATGGAAGGTCTGATCTAAAAGACCATAAACTACAACAATAGAAATTCTGAGCTAAAAAACCTTAAACTAAAAAAATATAAAGTCCAATCTAGAATATATTAAACTATATCATAGAAAAAATTTATCCTCCAAGATCTTGTAAGGCCCACTACATGTCTTTATCACATAAGAGAACTCCCCCTACAAGACATATATCCTACCCAATCAATCCTTCTGAAAGTTAGGTGATCTCGAGATAATTAGGACAGATATATACATGATGGATCTCATGAGGGTGGGCATTTATGATTATTTCTCAAGATGGAATCTGCTAGAATTTAAACATTCAATTCTAGGAATTCATGTTCATTTGATATAACGCAAGGGATGGGTATCATTGGAAATTCATATCGGAGTAGAAAAACACCATACATATCATGAATAAAAGGAAATTGGAAATTAATGTGGAAAGTTAAGAAAATTAATTCATTCATAATGTGAAAAAATGGTAGGAATATCCATATTTTTAAGTCTCTATAAAGTTTCATAAAAAATAGAATGCATTAAAAGGTTTAATTATGATAAAATTCGATCGGCTATGCTAGAAAGGTCAGCAAGAGTTTGGCCAGAAACGTCAATCAAATGCCAAAGTGTTGCTCGCCCTACTTATTCGGATTCTACTCCATAAAGAAGAGTCTAAACCAAATACATTACCTCCTCAACCCTATTTCAAGAAGTTTCCAAGGAAGATGATGATATTAAAAGATCATACACCAGGTGATCTATGATTTCCTCATATCACCATATTTACATATAATAATCATCCATCTGAGCCTGGAATTTGGATATCAACTGATGACCCTGCTACAATGCCTCTGATGTCTCCCTCATCTACCTAGAAATAGGAGCCTCATCTACAAGATTATGCAAATCTCTTTCACTTATGTCCAAATATTTTTGATTAAAAAAATTTTCTTTATGAGTTCATACAGAGGTTGTTGGTCAAAACCACTTGCCCCCAAGTCATGAAATAACTGATGAAGTATTTCCCCTTGGTCATGGAATACTTACAAGGGGGTATCAGTAATCAAGGAATGAATCTTTTTCCAAATCAACTGGCATTTTTATGATCCTCTATGACCGATGGAGTAGGTGCAGTAGGAGAAGGAATAACCAGTTGACCTGATAAGGAAACAGAATAAGAAATCTCATATTCCCTTCTATCGATAGGAATATCATCCATAACATATTCTATAGGACTAATTTCACAACAGATTATGTTTAACTATTGGGGTAGTTATCACTGGAATGATCTCTCCTTCTTGACATCTCAGAAAATTCTTTTATCAACTCCATCATTGCCACTAACAACGGGGTTGGAGAGGAAAAGGGCCTATCCATGTGATGGACCAACTGGAATAGTACACCATCGGGATAAGCTGCTACCCAAGCCTGGGAATAATCTTGGGTAAGGAGAATGGGAGAATCAATAGGTGGAAGTATGATTCCATATTTAGTATCTTCATATGTTATCATTATCCAAAATTGGTGGATGACTCCACGATATCTCTCCCCTCGAATGCCAGCCAAAGGAAAATGGGATATCCTTTGGGTGAATCCAAACTGATGAGAGAATCGGCAGGGTGTATAAGGATCATAGATGATTATCTCGTCTACCCTATAAATAAGAACCCAATTCCGAAGAGAGGTCAGATACAACCTTAGATCAAGGTAACCACTCTCATTGTCGATGATCGGCCCAACCAGTTCCCAGTAAGGGGTAAAGTCAAAACTATCAGATTGACTCAATGCACCTTTAACCTCAGTAGGGTTTAGTGATATGGTTTCAACCCCAGATATGTTCAGCAGTTTTGGGTGAGATAAGGCATTTGGAATCCTAGTGGTGTTTTAATATTCATAATAATGGAAATTCTCCCATATCCTTCCAAATAAAAACTAGAGAGGATCGTCGATCATGTAGGGGTGTTTCTTTACTGAATATAGACCAGAAGTTGGTAAGGGGGTGAAAGGACCAACACTACAATTTTGATATGTTTTCCTTATACAAGTCATTCCACCATCACCATCATACTGACACTGACCTTCAAAAAAACATGCTGACACTGATATCTGAATATGATCCCCATCCAGGAAAATCCATCTGCTCAAAAACATACCCATAAAGAATATCAGCCTAAGGTTTGGAGAGATCTTCGGGTTCAATTGGAAGCCCCATGAAGTATACTCTCCAAATTCCAAGATGGACCAATACAATCCAGCACTGTAGTGGACCTTCTGAGAGGGGAACTGGTGAGGGAGTATGGAAGTTGGCCTAACCCCATTGAATTAAAGGAAAATATTGATCCAATCCTTGAAAGAAATGAGCAAGTGCATCGTAAGCTCCTTCCTTGTCTCTCCTTCATAATGATAAGCATCTCCTTCTCTAAAACTGGAGTCTGTAAGGGACCATCCTAAACATCTGTAGCCAGAAGGAATTCGTCATACATCTCTCTAAGAGGGGTAATCCCACCTAATTGGTAGATGTCCCATAGGTTGATACCCACTTCACCCTGGGATGAATAGAATGTGTTAGTTCCATATCACCAATGGATGATCATTTCTTGGAGGAGATCAAGCTAGCAGTATAAAATGAATTGGGAAATCCACATGGTTTCATAGATATGAACCTTGTATAACTAATATTCTAGGCAACTTTTTTTGGCCCAGAATGGCCACACCCATTCATCAAAGAAATTACCACCTAGACGGAGATCCAATTTCAAGATCCATCCACTGACAGCATTGTCCAGATAAGAGAAAAATATACTCAAGTAATTCTAAGAAATAGTTTTATTAGTTAAATAATATCCATACAGACCCAAAGGGGAGTTTTCCAATATATGAGGCAAACCCTGTGGTTGAACTACAACTAGCTAGCCTCCCTTGGTAATTGTCATTTGAATATAGTCAGAAGAAGTTGACACCCAACAAGATATAAGATTAATGTATGTGGTACATATGACACCATATTCTAGTAAACTGAATCCATATAGACAAAGTCAGTGAGATAGAGGGTGTTGGGGAACAACGGAGGTGTGTGGTACCTCAAACACTCAAAACGGAAGAAGAACCGAGCAACACAAGAATTTTTAGCGTGGTTCGGTGAGTTTCCTACATCCACGGGAGAAGGGGCCATTCTCTATTTCTTCTCTCTGAATCTCGTCGGAGGTATCACAACACACACAAAAATCTCTTACAAACAAAGGGATTCAATCCTGTTTAAATAAATGGAGAAAAACCATCTTTGTCTTTGGTTAGTGGAGGGTGGCTCATCTACCCTTGAAACTTCCTCCCCGCCGGCTGCTTCAACATTGGTAACTTCAATGATGGCTGCTTCCCACCATGTTGCCCACCATGCTGCTGCCAAAGAAGACTCCTCCCACTGCAACACTCCCTCCGCCAATCACTCCCCATATTGGGAGTGGCCCCCACAAATCTCCCCCTCACGACCAATTTGGGGTAGAAGCTTGACCTGCAGTATCCTTGCAGGTGTTGAAAACTTCATCAGAAAATCGAACAAACATTTTCACGCCAGATGACGTGGTACTTCCACTATCTTCACTCGAGCTCGGACTGACTGCGGTCTCCATCAAATGATACAACCCTTGAGACTCCTTCCCAGTAAACATCACTGCATCCCCACGCGAGACTTCCAACACTCCACCTGCTATGGAAATATTAAACCCTTTTGCATCAAGCCTACTTAATGATACCAGGTTCCGTCTCATCCTCAGAACGAATTTCACATCAGCCAGTTTACGAACTCCTCCATCGGGTGTCTTCAATTTCACTGTCCCGACTCCTCGAACCTCGCATGTTGACCCATCACCAAGTCTCACCGAGTCTTGCACCTGCTAAAAAGTATCAAATGTACCTCTCATTGTACATACGTGTGTCGAGTTCCACAAATCCAGAACCCAATAGTCTTCCTTTGGATTTTGATCCCACTCATTCTTCCTCTTTAGAAATTGACATTCCTGCTTCATGTGCCCGTATCTTTTGCAGTAATGACACTGCACTTCTCCCTGTTCAACTCGCTCATCTGAGTGCATGCTTCCCGTTGTCACTCAGATTTCATCATTTGCTGATAAACCTATGATGTTCACATCCTCCTCTTCAACTTTCATCTTCCCAGCAACATACCTTTTGCGCTCTCCACAATCACTTTTATAGTGACCCTTCTTCTCGCACCAGAAACATGTGATTTCACTCAGATCACGTCCCCTGGATTTTGGTCGCCATTCTTTACCTCTTGAATATCGATGTCGGCTCCACCCATGCTGATCATCTCGCATCACTATGATTTGATCGCCTGAATGCGTCACTGGTCTTCAGAATGCCTCTGAATCTTGAAGTGACGCCATCACCTCGTCTAGATTCAATGTCTCATTCCCCAAGAGAAATGTTGCCACAAGCCCATAAAATGATCTTGGTAGGAATGATAAAAGCAAAAGTTCTTTATCTTCCTCTCCAACCTTCACACCAAGCCCCAATAACTCTGTCAGGATTTTGTTGAATTTGTTGGTGTGATCCAACAAATTCATTCCCTCGTCCATGCGCAACTGGTACAGTTTCTTCTTTAAGAACAACATGTTGGTCAACGACTTCACCATATACTGTTTCTAAAATTTCTTCCAGATTTCCTTCGGTGAGGTCTCATCCAACACCGAGTACTTTACCTCATTCTCCAGACACAGTCGAATTGTGCTGAAGACCCGCATCTCGAGATCTTCCCAATCATCGACACTAGTTGTCTCGGGCTTTTCTCTGATCAGCGGTCTGATCAAGCCATGTTTCACTAGAATATCTTTCACCATGCTCTGCCACAAGCTGAAATTTTTTCGACCATCAAACTTCTTGATATCCAATCTTGGTAGTGATCCACCACCAGCCATCGTCATTTTCGCAAAAAGCGATCACCACCGTCGATGTCACACCTCTTTGTCACTACCTGATGAAGTGTGAATTTTGAAAAACTAACTATACGGATGCGTCCGGAATGGTCGAAATAGTTGTAATCGACTCATGGATCACCGAAATCAGACACCAATTGACCGAGATATGGTCAAAACACGTTCAACGGTCCAGATCGCCCACTAATGTGGCGCTGACGTGGCACACCGGAGCTCCTGTCGGAATCTCGCCAAAATTATCACCATCGGCGTGAATAGTGTCATCTTCTCCGGCACAGATTTACTGTTCACCCGCGGGTTTGACCAAATGTTGACCGGTCATATCTCCTTCATTTTAGCTTTGTTTTCAACGCCGCTTGCGCCGTTGGAATTGTCTCGTTGTCCTCTTCATGAATCTGGCCTCGGAAAAATTTTCCGACCACTTTCAATTTTCTAGCCACCGGAAAATTCGTCATCGCCTCGCCCGTTCAACTCTGTTCGCTCCGACTCACCTCTGATACCACTTGTTGGGGGGCAGTAGAGGTGTGTGGTACCTCAAACACTCAAAACGGAAGCAAAACCGAGCAACACAAGAAGTTTTAATGTGGTTCGGCGAGTTGCCTACACCCACGGGAGAAGGGGTCATTCTCTATTTCTTCTATTTGAATCTCGTCGGAGGTATAACAACACACACACAAATCTCTTACAAACAAAGGGATTCAATCCCGTTTAAATAGATGGAGGAAAACCATCTTTGTCTTTGGTTGGTGGAGGGTGGCTCATCTACCCTTGAAACTTCCTCCCCGTCGGCTGCTTCAACATTGGCAGCTTCAATGATGGTTTTTCCCACCATGCTGCTGCCAAAGAAGACTCCTCCTGCTGCAACACACCCTCAGCCAATCACTCCCCATATTGGGAGTGGCCCCCACAGAGAGTAGTCCTGAAGTTTGAATGGGAGGAACCTCTTTAGAATCTCGTTATCCAAGTATACATGATATCAAGGGTCGATGTTGTGATTTCTAGAAATCATGGCCCTATGATTGGCGGCATCTGAGGAAGATCGATGAGAATCAAAAGCCATATGAATAAGATTAAGCGGAATATGTCAGAAAAAGAGAAAATAAAATATTTTCAAAAGAAAGACATAATAAACCGGCAGCATCATGTGCATTGCATGAATCAGTAAGGGATTCATGAACCGCATAAGGAGTTCTCAAATCGCCTAACCCCCATATGTATCGCAAGTTTTATAAACCCCATAGGGAATCACACAATCGCATGAACCCTTGGAGACTTGCGATCGCATGACCTAGACATGGTCACATGAATTGCATGATAATCAATCGATCATATAATCAAGCCATCAAACCCCGGGGAACCTTCAAGGTAATCTCCATCCTCACAGTAAAACTTCAAGAAAGTTACTGAAAAATATTTTGTGATCATAATAAATGGACGCTTGAGTGAGGGAGGTATTGTGGAATGGTCCTCACAAAAGTAGGGCTCATGGCGGGGTCTCGTGATTGGGTCTCGCGAAAGGGTCTCTCGATGAAGGCATGCGATGAAGGCAAGGACAAAGCGTTCTGCATAAGTAATAACTGGTGAAATTAATGGCTATCTTACCCCTATATATAGGATAATTTTTTTTCTGGGTTTTTGGAAAAAAAAAATTGCCTAAAAGGGATAGGGCTTGCAGTATTTTTAAAACTGGGTCTGAGATGCGTGAACCCCGTGCATGCATCCCCGATCCAGGGAAGATGCGTGAACGGGGTTCACGCATCTTCTATCCGAGCGAGATGCGTGAACTCCGTTCACGCATCTTGCAGAAAGTTTTTTAATAGTTTTAAAAAAATTTATTTTGTTTTGTTTTGTTTATATATATATATATATATAACAAAAAAATTTAGCAGAATTTATCCGCTATTTAAAATCCAGCAGCACTGCCATTACAGCAGTCTGAATTCTGACAGAAACTCTCACCCAGGACTCCCTTTTATAAGAGGGCTTGCCCTGAAAATTATTCTACATTTTCGATATGGGATACAGGTTCTTCCAAACCTGCACAGTACATTCTGCATTTTCGATGTGGGATTCTGTTTCAAGTACGTGACTTTGAAAGAGTATAAAATATAGACTATAAGACTAATATAAATGAAATTTAAAACATTGATTAAACATATAAGAAATAGTTGAAAACAAAAATAATTTCATAAAAAATTTTGATCAAAAATAAATTATAACCATTCAAAACCATCAAATTGAAACTTAAAAATGTTCTACGTATTTCAAGTATGTGACTTTAAAAGACTATAAAATATAAACTATAACACTAATATAAATGAAATTTTAAACACTGATTAATCATATAAGAAATAGTGGAAAACAAAAATAATTTCCTAAAAAATGTTGATAAATAATAATTTATAAGCTTTCAAAGCCACCAACATGAAACTTAAAAATGTTTCAAATACGTATCTTTGAAAGACTATAAAATAAAAAATATAAGACAAATATGAATGAAACTTAAAACATGGGTTAAATATATAATAAATAGTTGAAAATAAAAAGAATTCCATAAAAAATGTTGATGAAAAATAATTTATGAGCTTTCAAAACCACCAACTTGAAACTTAAAAACATTTCAAATACGTGGCTTTGAAAACCTATAAAATAAAAACTATAAGACCAATATAAATGAAAATTAAAACACGGATTAAACATATAAGAAATAGTTAATGATTAATTATTTAATTAGAAATATAATTATTAATTAGTTAATAATTAGTTAATTAGTAGTATCATTATTAATTATAGAATATTTAATTAGTTAATTTGTAATATAATTATTAATTACACAATAATTAATTAGCTAATTAGTAATATAATTATTAATTATACAATAATTAAATATTTGGAAAGTAATATAATTATTAATTATATAATAATTCATTAGTTAATTAGTAAATTAGTAATATAATAAATAATTATAATTATTCATTACAATTATTAGTTATTAATTATTAAAAATTAATTATATAATAATAAATTAGTTAATTAGTAATATAATTATTAATTATATAATAATTAACTAATTAATTATTATATAATTAATTTTTAATAATTAATAAAATAGTTAATGATTAATTAGTTAATTAGCAATATAATTATTAATTATTTAATAATTAGTTAATTAGTAATATCATTATTAATTATATAATAATTAATTAGTTAATTTGTAATATAATTATTAATTACATAATAATTAATTAGTTAATTAGTAATATAATTATTAATTATACAATAATTACGTATTTATTAAGTAATATAATTATTAATTATATAATAATTCATTAGTTAATTAGTAAATTAGTAATATAATAAGTAATTATAATTATTCATTACGATTATTAATTTTTAATTATTAATTGTTAATTATATAATAATTAATTTGTTAATTACTAATATAATTATTAATTATATAATAAAGAATTAGTTAATTAGTAATGTAATTATTAATTATAATAAGTAATATAATTACGAATTATAATTACTAATATAATTATTAATTATAATTAGTAATTATTAATTATATAATAATTAATTAGTTAATTAGTAATATAAGTATTAATTATACAATAATTAATTAATAATATAATTATTAATTATAATTATTAATTGTAAATATTAATTAATATATAATTAATAATTAGTATATAATTAATAATTAATATTTATAATTAATAATTATAATTAATAATTATATTAATAATTATATTATTAATTAATTATTGTATAATTAATACTTATATTACTAATTAACTAATTAATTATTATATAATTAATAATTACTAATTATAATTAATAATTATATTAGTAATTATAATTCATAATTATATTACTAATTATAATTAATAATTATATTAATAATTAACTAATTCTTTATTATATAATTAATAATTATATTACTAATTAACAAATTAATTATTATATAATTAACAATTAATAATTAAAAATTAAAAATTATAATGAATAATTATATTACAAATTAACTAATTAATTATTATATGATTAATAATTAAAAATTATAATTAGTAATTATATTACTAATTATAAATTATAATTATATTACTAATTAACTAATTAATTAGTATATAATTAATAATTAATAATTATAGTTAGTAATTATAATTAATAATTATATTATTAATTAATTATTGTATAATTAATACTTATATTAATAATTAACTAATTAATAATTATATAATTAATAATTAATAATTATAATGAATAATTATAATAAATAATTATAATTACAAATTAATTAATTAATTATTTATTTATTTTAAATTAGTAATTATATTACATAATAACTAATTTATTATCATATAATAAATTATATTACTAATTAACTAATTAATAAATAACTAATTAACTAATTATTAACTAATTAATAATTACAAATTAACTAATTAATAACTAATTAGTAATTATATTACTAATTAACTAATTAATAAATAACTATTTCTTATATGTTTAATCCATGTTTTAATTTTCATTTATATTTGTCTTATAGTTTTTATTTTATTGGTTTTCAAAGCCACGTACTTGAAACGTTTTTAAGTTTCAAGTTGGTGGTTTTAAAAGATTATAAATTATATTTCATCAACATTTTTTACGAAATTCTTTTTATTTTCAACTATTTCTTATATGTTTAATTCATGTTTTAAGTTTCATTCATATTGGTCTTATAGTTTTTATTTTATTGTCTTTCAAAGACACGTATTTGAAACATTTTTAAGTTTCAAGTTGGTATCTTTGAAAGATTATAAATTATTATTCATCAACATTTTTTACAAAATTCTTTTTATTTTCAACAATTTATTATATGTTTAATCCATGTTTTAAGTTTCATTTGTATTGGTCTTAGATTTTGTATTTTATAGTCTTTCAAAGTGACGTACTTGAAACAAAATCCCACATCGGAAATGCAGAATGTTCTTGTGCAGGGAAGATAGCAACTGAGTCCCACATCGAAAATGTTGAACGATTTCCAGGGCTAGTCCTCTTATAAAAGAGACCCATGGGTGAGGGTGTCTGTTAGAATCCAAACTGCTGTAACGACAGAACTGCTGGATATTAAATAACAGATAAATTCTGCTGAAATTTTTTGTTATATATATATATATAAACAAAACAAAAAAAAAATTAAAAATACAAAAAAAAAATTATTTCTGTAGGATGCGTGAACGGGGTTCACGCATCTCGCTCGAATTGAAGATGCGTGAACCTCGTTCACGCATCTTCCCAGGATCGGGGATGCGTGAACGGGGTTCACGCATCTCGGACCCAGTTTTAAAAATACCGCAAGCCCTATCCATTTTAGGAAAAAAAAAATTTCCAAAAACCCAGAAAAAAATTATCCCTATATATATATATAATTTCATGGAATACCAAGAATCTCCCAGAAGAACAAGTGTCGTCGTAGACACCGATTCACAACAACACCAAAGATTCAAGCATGCATTTACTTTCTTCAAAACCGAGCCCTTGTCCCCACAGAAATTGCTCATGATGGGGGGAATTTTTTGATTCCCACCAAATGAGCATAAGAAAATCCAAAAAGGAATAAATTCCTGAATATTGATATTTTTTTCCCAGTAAAAGAAAACAAAGAAGAAAGTGGTTGGAAAACCGCAGACTGCATGAGCACCCAAAAGACTTGTGAATGCATGACCAGCAGAAGAGCATGTAGATGGCCATGTATAGTTCATATCCTATAAAGGATTCCATGGAGCCCCTTTAGACAAGTCCTCTTACTCTCACGAAGGCACTTCATACAGCCAGTGGTCGCACGAAAATAGTTGGACAAGCTCCCCTTGGCCACATGGTTTGTCAACCGGTGAGCTCCAGACAACCCATTTGAAAATCCTTTGAAAATAAGAGGAAAATATCCAAAAGGTAAATTCCTATTATGGTCATAAAACTCACATGATGTATCACTGATGGGGAGAATGATTGTCCTTGAAAACATTTCAAAAAACTCGTAAAACCCATGAGTCTTTGTAACATAAAATAAAGGAAATAAAAGGGGAGGAGGAAGAAACCACTCATGGTCCAAAAAGACATAGGAAGTTCTCCTGGTGGTCCAAAAGACACCAAGAGACTCTGAAAATATGTATGCCTCATCTCGTGAAATACTATTGGATTATCACCCTCATCACGCAAAGAGCCTCGGGTATGTCCATGAGACCTTTCACTCATCCTTTGGCTCCCTAAAAACAAATGGATGGGTTTGTCCATAAAATGTTCATGTATATCCACAAGACCTTTATTCACCATGTGATACATCATCAATAGGTAGATTAATTGTCTTTGACATTAATCATGTAATCTCACATGATCCTTGACCTTTGTAAAATAAACAAAGAAAATAAAAGAGGGAGGAGAAGAAATACTCTCATGATCGTAAAACTCTTGCAACATGCTAAGGACATCCAAAGCAGGGCTTTAAAAGACCCCCTAACAAGTCAACCGGATCCCACAAAGCACCTTGACAATCCATCCTCACCTCACTAAATGTCCCAGGAAAGGCTTTTAGCATCTCATGAATGCCTTTCAGTAGGCACTTTGATCTCATGAAGGCCCCTGGACATGTCAACATGAAAATAAGGAAGTTCTTTAGCATACCCGCATAATTCAATGAGTCCCCATTAATTTTAAATATTCCAATAAAGGATGCATTGATGAGAGGGACTTGCAGTCACTAAAAATAAAGAAACACCCTCAAAGTGATCCATGACAGAGAATTGCGAAGACATAGGGCGCCATAGCCCTACACCGACTCCATCCTGGATTTTTGCAATACATGTCGCATAAAGTGGAGAAAAAATGGGGTGGAGAGGACTATAAATTCCCCAACCCATTATGAAAAATACATCGGTCACCAAGGATAACATGAACGGGGTACAGTCTATACTCTGGAGCGCAAGGTATTTTTCACATTCAGACGCACCAGTACTAGATTGGATTTCTCAGAGTGGATGATCTCACAATCAGAAAGTTTCCTGTCATGTAAGATACTGAGGAACCGTCAGAGAAATTATGCAGCATGCATAAGCACTTAGAATGATCACATATAGATCACGTGAAGGAATTATGGCAGGACATGTGAAGAACATATCACACATCCACTAGATCATGCGTGACTTAAAATAAACTAACACTAAATAAATCTAAGGAATTCACAATATAAAGGCTGGAATAAATACTAAATATGGGAGATTTATGAAAAGGACCCAACACACTGACCCACAAACACTTAGCGTAAACCACCCAGGACACACGATAGCACTAGGACATGTCTCCCTGATCTCTCGATGCTCCTTTGGTGTACTATTTGGGTCATGTGAAGTCATGTGGACATGTAGAAGCAAGTCACAGGGTTCCCCTTGAGCATGCCACCCAAGTCTCATGAGACCCTCTAGGTTCACCACTCAAGTCACTTTATGTCCTTCAAGATACTTAGACTGACTCATATAATGGAACTAGCACATGTTAGCTAAGTCTTGTAGTAGCACCTGATCATGTCAATTGGCTCTCATGGTTCCCTCTGGGCATACTATCCAGGTCTCGTGAAGCCCTCAAAACATTTCATCCAAGACACGTGAAACCCTAGGATACATGTTGCACTAACTCTTGAGACACCATCCATATGTGTCAGTCGACTCTTGATATGACATTAGGGTGAGTGAACTGGATCATCCAACACCCTATAGATAGGTCATCTAGGTCAACCAATGGCTTCCAGGAAAAACCATCTAGGTCTTATGATGCCCTTTGGAAAATTCAGCCTTGATCATGTGACAACCTTCAGACATGTCACCCAAGTTATGCGAAGTCCTTTGGATAGGTAAAATGGGTCATTTAATTATCTTTGGATATGCTGGAAAGATACTCTCGTACATATTAAGAAATAAATCAAAGCATGATGAGCAGACAATCAGCGTATGTCAAGTAAGCAAGCAGGCCAGGTCATAAGGGCATCCCAGGATTTGATAACCACATTCATCCTTGGTGTGTAAGCCCTGAATACAAGGGAAAATTTAGTATGTAATCCCCAACCAGTAGTATAATTTTATATGCCCCGAATAAAAGGGTGCCCTAGGATTTGATAATCTCATTCATCCTTGGTGTGTAAGCCCCATATATAAGGGAAAATCCGGTGTGTAAGCCCCAACTAGCTGCATAATATGATATTCCCTGCATAAAAAGGGAAAAATTAGTGTATAAGCCCCAAAAAAAGTACTACAAGGACTCTGATTCCTGCCATAACCAGGATACATAGACCACCTATCTGAGGTTTGAGGTCCATATCAATCTTCCAAGGGTAGTCCCAGCACATAAGCCCCACATCTATAGGAAATGACATTGATTGCTTTCTATCCCTTGTTTCTCACAATGATCATAGCTCATGTGGGCTTAGGGAGTTTCAATAATCATATCATTTTCACCATAAGCCTCTACAAATACTACGAAAATATCAATGTGTAAGCCCTGATAAATGGAACTATGATGAATCTGATTCCTTCCATAATCAGGATACGTAGGATGCCTCCCTGAGGCTCGAGATCTATATTAACCTCCTAAGGGATATCCCAGTACATAAGCCTCACACCCATATCCAATAATACCGATTACTTGTTATCCCTTATTTCTCACACCAAGAATTTCTCACGTGTTCTTAGGGAGTTTTAATAATCACATGATTCACATCATGAATCTCCACTCGCTAAGGCAATATCATTATGCAATCCCTAGTGAATGGCATGATGAAAACCTCCCCCATACGAAGAAATATACCTTGGGGACAATCCCAAGGGTATGAATGAAATACAAGAACTCTGATTCCTTCCATAATCAGGATACGTAGGACGCCTTTCTAAAGGTCTGAGCTCAAATGATCACGCACTTTGGTGTAATCCTCCCCATATTTTTGACATCTCAACCATCAAAACCCAACCATTCCCATGTTATGATCATTATATATCATCCATCAGTGGGATGAGAGTATTAAATAACTATGAAAAATATGGTTCTCTCTGTAATCAGGATATGTAGGACATCTCTATGGGACTCGAGCTTGAACACCTGGTGTCTCAGAGCACCCATATATGTACTTTCTAACTGACGTTAAACTACACAGGTTCAATGAACTACGTGGGTTTTGATTCTTGCAATAAATATTATACATAGGATGCCTTGTAACGTCTCAATACCCTCCTCAGAACATTAACATCCTCCTTGAGTGGTAGAAAATTCCAAAACTCTTTGTTATACAACTTTAGCACATGATTAGCCTCCCATTAATGAAAACAGATGGGGAACCTCAGATATATATAGATGGATTCAGAAATGAGATCCCTATCTTTTACATATAAGAGAGACTTAACCCATAATCATTTTTTAGGGTAATCGGTCCTGTATCAGGATTATGAAGAGATTTAAAAACATATCTTAAATCTATAAGAGATCCCCAGAGTAGGCAATAATTCCCTCAAAAATGGTGTGATGAGCCCAACATCCCAATCTATCAACCAATGTGAGTCCCTATGAGACATTGGGTCTGAAAACACAGATAACCGCCTTACTTTGGAAAGAAAGTATGTACCCAGTTAAAGATGGGGGAGCCATTGGAAATTTATATTAAGAGCAACAATAGTAACCCGATGTTAATGATTGTACACAAAACAACCCCCCCCCCACAATCAACCATCGATCCAAACCAAAACCACCTTGATGAGGGTTCTCAATTTTATCCATTTTACTAACAAAACAGATTATTTTCATATATTATCACCATTTTAATCAGGTAATGGTAAAGAATAAGTGCCCTTTTGAGGATTTATGTCCTCTTTAACTAGTTTGTAGGTGTGAGTTAGTTCTTTAAGATTTATCTCAGACCCGACTACCATCAGTTGAGAGTTTTTGAGGATGATATTCCAAATATGGAATTCTGATATCTCTATAGACATTATGAGTTCCTATTGATGCATTTTGGCGAGATGAATTCCCCTAAAGTTTACATGGATATTATGAATCATATCTTCCAACCATACTTGGATACAGTTTCAGTTGTATTCATTGATTAAATTATTATATACTTAACATTAGAGGAGGAGCATGCAGAGCATTTGAGGCTAGTTCTAGATTTACTATGGGATAATTATCTTATTGATAATCTCTCGAAGTGTTAATTTTGGTTCCATGAGGTTCACATTCTGATTTTTGTCATCTTTGATCATGTTTTAACTATGGATCCAACAAATAATGATATAGTGCTTTCTTGGGATCCACCCAAGAGAGTATTGGAGGTGTAGAGTTTTCTTGGCTTGGTAGGGTACTATATGAGGTTCATGACAAAATTTTCTAGGATTGTAGCCCCTTTGACTACCTTAACGTGGAAATGGAATCCATTTACATGTATCAAGAAATGTTGGGTATCGTTAGAGGATTTGTGGTTGAGGCTGACCAATGCTCCTATTTTAAGACTATCAGAGGAGGTTGTGGAGCACGTAGTGTTTTGTGATACCTATGGAGAGGGGATCAGTTGAATGTTGGTGTAGTGGTATGTAGTGATCGCTTATGGGTTGAGGAAGTTGAGACCCCATGAGGAGAAATATGTGACTCATGACATAGAGTTTATAGTGGTAGTCATCACTCAAAAGATGTGGTGGCACTATCTTCTAGGTGATAATTTTATTATTTACTCAGACCATCAGAGTCTTAGTTATATCTTTACTCAGAGAGATCTAACCTAAGATAGAGGCATTTGTTAGAGTTACTATAGAACTATGAATTTGAGATAGTCTATACTTAAGGGAAGGGAAATGTGGTGGAATATTCCCTTAGTAGGATGTCTTGTTCTCACTTGGTGGAGGAGGCATCTGAGCAGTTGGTTTTTTTATACCTGAAATTGTTAAAGGATAGGGGTGAAACTTATCTTTAGTTGGTGGTGGTGATTCCATCAGTTATTTACTATGTGAGATATTCTTAGTTGGTAGACATAAACTGTGAGGTTATACGTGACCAGATATCCTTTGGAGATTCACCAGATGAATTTTCTAAAGGAGGGAATCATACCATCCTTTTATAAGGAAGGAATGTGGTTCTAGTCATATTGTGAGAGGAGGTTTTGAGGTACTTTCATACTTCTTGTGTGGTTGTACATTTGGGTGTGAAAATTATGTACAATGAAATTCACTAGAAGTTTTGGTGGGTTGGTGTGAGGTAGAGCTTTGACGAGTTTGTATCTCAGTTTCTCACATGTTAGTAGGTAAAAGTTGAGCATCATGTTTCAACAGGTTTGACACAAACTATTGAGATCCCAAAATGAAAGTGGGATGGAATATAAATGGATTTTTTGATGGGGATTCCACAAACAGTAAGAGTCCATGATGCCATCTGGTTGATTTTTGACCGACTTACCAAGTCGGTAAACTTCCATGACATTAGGGAGAAGATCTCAGTTGAGAGTTTGGGGTATTTGTATGTGTGGGATATTATCCAGCTTCATGAGGTACCCTTGACGATTGCCTTTGACAATGATGCTTGTTTCATGTTGCGGTTGTGGAGAGGCTTGTAGGAGGCTTTTATGACCCAGTTATAAATTAGAAAGGCATTTTACACCCAGACAGATGTCTAGACCAAGTGAACTATCCATATTTGGTAGGATATGATGATACCCTATGTGTTGGACTTCGGTTGGAGCTGGGAGGATCACTTTACAGTGGTATAGTTGTAACACCCTGAGATTTTATGAGAAATATTTTTTTTATGTCTTATTTTATACACAACACCAAATCAATCTTTCACAACACACAATACTGACTTGGCTTGCATTACACGTAATCGCGACCTTCCTCGATAGCATGTGTAGTACGCAATACCGGGTTTCACTAAACAACGATGTATTATTATGGACTAGTCGTTATGAATAGTATTAACTAAATTTTTAATTTTATAACATTATTATTCATCTTACACATTTTCTAGAACATGGTAAGAGAACAAAATAAATTTTTCGGGTAAAATAAGTATTTTTCAAAAAATGCAGTTTTGCCGCCTTTTGATGGCGCACCCACATTAAATCTAGTTTTTGACATGTTTATAAGTTCAATTTGACAAAATAAAATTCTTCTTTGGAATAAGGATATAAAAAATTACTTTGGATAAATTTTTGATACTTTTCTGATAACTTTCATATTTTGATGAATAGTAAAAATATGCTAATTTTTAATTAAAAACAACTTTTTTCATTGAGATAATTTATATGGTTAAATTATAATATTGAATGGTTTTAAAGTATAAATAGAATATATTTTTACCATTTAATATAATTTATGTCATTATCATTAATTTCACATTGAATTCATAGGTAAAAACGTTTCAATCTTTGGCAATGTTTTAACTTCTAAAACTCATTTTCTTAACAACGGGATTAATTTTAAATTAATTACTGAAACTTATGTGTTTTGAATTTTAAAAAATTGATTCCATATTTGGAATCAGTGAGTCCAAATTATTTTAATAGGCTACTTTTTTATTTTGGGGGATTATGAATAGTAACTACGGTAAATTTTATTTACCATAGTTAAAGGTAAATCGGGTAATTAAGGGTAAATACAAGATTATAAAATTACCCTAACACTTGGAAAAATCCTATTAAATGAATAAAAGTCGACCCATATCACCTAAGGGATAGACTATATTTATTTCATGGACTTTTGACCATGAAATAATATAATTATTATTAAAACCAAGGAAAGTAACAATATGTCACTCTCTAAAATCTTATAAGTATAATAATTTTAATTTAGTGATAAACTTCATGAAAATTCGGATATAAATAGTCTCCAGAAATATAATAAAATTATATACATCATATAAATTTATTTAGAATTTTTAGGGATTAAATAATTATCATTAATTATGACACAATAGTGATGTTGAAATTATTTTATTAATTAAAATATCAAATAAATGGTTTTAAAAATATTAAAATAAATATTATATGAACTATTTAATGTTCTCCACTAATTTTATAGATACATATGACATTTTATGAATCTATTAAAGCTTTTATTTTGAACATATATTCTATATATATTTTATTTAAATTAAAATAAATGAATAGTGTCAAAATTGACACTATTGTTATTTTATAAAAATAACATATTATCAAATTGTTTAAAAATTACAAAAATATTTAAAAATTATAAATTAAAATTTATATGGTTTACAATGTCATAAAGTGTAAAATTATGGAAAATTCAAAACACATATGTAATTATTTATAATAATTTAAAATTTAGAATATTATTACCACAAATAACATTAAATTGATAAATAAGGACAAATCAAGTTGATAATGTTTAAAATAAATTCCTAACATGTCTAAATTTTATTGGTTGATGATATTACAACCCTATATCATCTAATATTTGGATATGAGTCATTTTGGAAGTTTTTAAGTGGGGTTGGGATTTAATATAAACTAATATTTCTTATATTTCCAAAGGTGCCCCTCTCCTCCCTTATAAAAGGGCACCTCCTCCCTCTCCTCCTCACACCAATTTGAGCCTTCAAGATCGTCAAACCCCTGCCCATTTCACTTCCATACTTCCTTAGAAACCTACTAGAGGTACTGGTCTTCTCAAAAGACCAACTCTAGTGCCCTAAGAGAAAGTTTAAAGGAGGCACTTCGAGAAAGAGGTAATACCTTCTACCATTTTCTTCAAGTTCCATTCTTCTTCTACTCCCTCTTATTTAGTTGTTTCATTATTAAGTAATAATATCAGTATACCTAATAAACTTATATGTTATTATAAATATGAAACAACCCTATTTCACCTCTTATCCATCCTACGGTAAACAAAATCACCGCGCATGTGTACGTACGGAATACCGTCTCCACGCCGTGGTGTAATATGTTTTCCACCACCACCTTACTTGGATGGGTATAATGGTGCAAATAAATAACTATATATTATTATTGTAAAGTGGTATTGATTCGTAAATATTATACATACACTTCAATACAATTCCACGATCATGGGAACGATATCATCACTCGTGCGTACGTACGACCTACCGTCTCCACGATGTGATGCGACTCGTTCTATATGATCTTCATTGAATAATGATTATATAAATGAATTGATTGAATGAATATGATATATATTACACTAATAAAATTCTGTAAATGATATATCTATATCCTATAAAGAGTAATAAGAATTTATTCGACAAAACACGCATAAGAACATAAAGCAATAAACACCCGAATAACAAGTAGCAATGAAATATTACTACTAAGAAGATACAAATATGACCATATATGATATCATAACAATGAATATGATTCTTTAATAAGTCAATTGACATTATTTAAACCATATTACAGGAGGTTCGGATTCATACGAAGAATATCAGACCTAAGGTAAGGGAAAATCTCACAATCTCATTTTTATCGGAGATTGTTTATACTTCAGAATTTACTGGGGAATATTTATCATCCACATCCATGTTTACTAAATATGTAATATTATTTCCATCCACCTACAATTTTTTAAATCCAATTTTACCCATTGGTGATTTTTTATTAAAATATATGAAAAGAATCCTTTTTCGTTTTTAGTTCGAGGTACTTTTTGACTTTTCCGACCAAAGTACGAGAAGATTGTTTTTTTAACTTATACAGCATGAATGGATTCATATAACATTATTTCCATGAAGCTTCCTTTACAATTTTTCAAGTTTATTTTTAATCAACTTCTTTTAGTTTAAAATTTTATGACATGTTAAGAAAGGAAAAATGTTTTTGAAGTAGAAAGGATATTTTCCTCAAGAATGGAGTTCAAGTGTTTTATTAAAATTATTTTCCATCTAAGATAATATAGGGTTATGTTTCTATCCCTATTTTTACATTGATTTGATTATTTTATGATGGAATTATTTTTATGATGTCCTTTTATCTTATATGGATTATGTTATGATGGCATGATGTTTAAGATTCCCATTTTTATTACATGGGTTATGCTATGATGTATGATTTATGATTTTGTGGCACACATAAGAATGGTTTAATTATGAGATGGGTGGGACCTATATCTCACTCCAATGCATTGGGTAAAGATTTATATCTCATGAGATAGACATGGCTGGAACGGCAGGTTAAACCGGTTCAATGAAACAGGACTGAAACGAGGAGTGAACTTGGTTCAAATATGGACTTTGTCCGCTAAGATAGTCTTGGAAATGATTCTTGACTACTAAGAAATGATTTTATATGATTATGTGTGTATTACAAAAAGCTTCATGTTTTAAGTTATGATTATTGGGATTACATTTCACTTATATGATTTATCCCATGTTATAATCTCTTTTGCAGGATAAGATTTTCAAAATGTTATGTTCTTATGAATATGATATGTTTGATATTTCTTTTTTTTACCCTTAATGAGCATTTGATCTCACCCTTTTGTATGTTTTCTTTTCCCCAGGTCAGGAAGAAGGATATTAAGTAGGATATGCCAAAAAGGGACTCTAGATATGATGAAATAAATGGGAGACAACGTAGATGATTTATGAACCAGTTGTTTATGTTTCCCAGTTTCTAAAGACATTATACCTATACGGTCCTTTCATGGTTTTGTTATATGTTGTAATAAGTATGCTTCAATTTTGAAGTAATAACCATGTATGTAAAGTATGGTTCATTATAGTTGGTATTAGAGGAAAGGTATAGTCAACCTTTGGAAACTAGGATGTGAAAGCCTTAGTAAGAAACCTAAGGATATGTCTAAGCATAGAATACAATCTTAGTGTTTTAGAAATGGCCACGAACAACCTATGATAAGACCTTAAGTGTGAAATTTTATTCTTGATCATGTGGTTTTCCTATTATAATTAGTGTTACTCACACTATTATTCTTGGTTTTATTCATTGGATGGAACCCGAAGGAACCATGTTAATGCGGAATGCGACGGGAAATGCAATGATTGTCCCCCTGAGCAACCAAACGTTATGGGAGATAGAATGAAAAATCTTGTAGACATGCTCACACAACTTTCTCAAGCTATGAATCATGCAGTACTTCCAAACGAGCAAAGGAAGGAGAAAAATTCTGTTTAATCCTTCATGAGGCAGTGTCCACCTTCATTCAGTGGGTCTTTTGATCCATTAGTGGATGAACAGTGGATCAGTACCACTTAAAAGATATTTTCAGTTCTTCAATGTTCTGAACATGATAAAGTCATCTTAGCAGTATATCGTTTGGAAGGTGATGCTGATCAATGGTGGAATCTTATTAAGAATACGAGGCAAAGGGATGAAATTGAGTCCATGGAATGGGACGAGTTCAAGAACTTATTTTTCAATAATTATTTCCCTCATATTCTTCGAACAAAGATGGAGAAGGAGTTTCTTGAACTGAAGAAAAAGGATGATGAATCCATTGGAACCTACGAAGCAAATTTTACAAGACTTGCAAGGTACGCTTCCGGAATTATTATCCAACCTGAGAGTAAGATCGATCGATTCTTTAGTGTCTTAAAACCAAGTCTTCTTAGGGAGTTAGCCATAAGGGACTTCAATAGCTACGAGGAAATTGTTCGATGTGCTCTCAAGGTTGAGATGGAGATTGGTGTAACCCATCAGTCACATGGGTTTGATAAGAAGAGGAAAATGGAATTCAAAGGAAAATCTAAAGACCACACTGAAAAGAAGATGAGTTTTCCCTTATTCTCAAAGTGTGGAAAGAAACATGGAGGAAATTTTCTTAAGGGGACAAGCAAATGTTATAAGTGTGAAAAATAAGGTCATCGGGCAATTGAATGTCGAAATAATGGGAAGAAGATGTCTAATGATGCAAACAAAGGAAGGGATACACAGAATGCACCTACTACAATTCAATGTTTCAATTGCAAGGAGATGGGGCATTATTCCAATCAATGCCCAAATCCAAGGGTTGATGATGATGATCGACGTCAAAAAACTCTTAAGGCCAAAGAAAAAGGAAAGTCACATGCAATTACTATCGGCGTTGTGGAGTACGACAATGAAGTGGTGAGAGGTACACTTACCATCCACTCTAAAGTAGAAAATGTTTTATTTTATTCTGGATCCACCCACTCTTTTATTTCTGAAGAATTTTATAAGGGTATCGTCGTATTACCTCAACAATTAGATATTGAGTTGGTTGTGACAACTCCTAATGGAACAACGGTTGCATCAAAAGTTTACAATTCTTCTCTGATTGAAGTTTGTGGGAAAGTGCTTCCTGCAAATCTTGTGATCCTTCCTATAGTGTAATTTGATGTGATTCTTGGCATGGATTTTCTTTATTTATATGGAGCTCATATCAATTTCCAAATAAGGGAAGTCACACTTCATATTCCAGATCAATCTATGATCATCTATCGATGCAAGGATGAACATAACCTTCTAGTGGAAATTTCTTCCATATTATGGGTCTTGATTCCACTAAATGAAGGTTATTTATCTAAAATGTTTGGAGATAAACTCACGATTAATAAAATTACCATTTTATGGGAGTTTGATGATGTCTTTTTGGAGGAATTTCTAGGTCTTCCACCAAATCGTGAAGTTGAGCTTTCAATAGAACTCGTATTGGGTGCTTTGCCTATTTCAAAGACACCTTATAGAATGGCCCCAATTGAGTTGTAGGAATTGAAGAAGCAACTCCAAGAGAATCTTGATAAAGGATTCATACGCCCTAGTGCATCAACTTGGGGATCACCTGTTCTGTTTGTTAAGAAGAAAGATGGATCAATGAGACTCTGCATTGATTATCGAGAACTTAACAAGATCACTATCAAGAACAAATATCCTCTCCCATGCATTGATGACCTATTTGACCAACTACGCAGAGCTCAATACTTTTACAAGATTGATCTTCATTCAGGGTGTCATCAATTAAGGGTCAAAAGGGAGGATATACCAAAGACGACTTTCCGTACAAGGTATGGACCCTATGAATTTATAGTGATGCCATTTGGTCTTACTAATTCCCCTGCCATCTTCATGGATCTGATGAATAGAGTCTTTAGGGACTATCTTGATCAGTTTGTGGTAGTCTTTATAGATGATATTCTTGTTTATTCAAAGAGAAAGGAAGAACATTAAGATCACTTGAGAATTGTATTAAAGACCCTAAGAAAGGAGAAGCTTTATTCCAAATTTACCAAGTGTGAATTTTGGCTTCAAAACGTTTCATTTTTGGGTCACATAATCTCAAAAGAGGGGATATCTATGGATCCAGCAAAAACAGAGGTTATCGAAAGATGGTCGAGACCAACAACAGTAACTGAGATCCGAAGTTTTCTTGGTTTGGCTGGATATTACTGATGTTTTTTAAAAGATTTTTCAAGGTTATCTAACCCACTCACTAAGTTGACTTGGAAAGGAGTTAAGTTTGTTTGGACAGAGGAATGTGAAGAGAATTTCAAGGAGTTGAAAAGAAGGTTATCCAGTGCACCTATGCTCACACTACCTTGCAGTGGAGAAAGGTTTGTGATCTACAGTGATGCATCCAAGAAGGGACTGGGGTGTGTTCTCATGCAAAATGATAAGGTGATAGCTCATGCCTCATGACAGTTGAAAATCCATGAGCAAAATTACCCAACTCATGATTTGGAGTTAGCTTCGGTAATCTTTTCATTAAAGATTTGGAGGCATTATCTTTATGGTGAAAGGTGTGATATTTATACTGATCATAAAAGTTTAAAGTATATTTTCACACAAAAGGAGCTGAATATGCATCAAAGAAGATGGTTGGAGCTGATTAAGGATTACGACTGCTCAATTCATTATCACCCTGAGAAAGAAAACAAGGTGGAAGAGGCATTAAGTCGACAAGACCATGCTAGATTATCCATGATGAGGATCATAAAAGATCCAATATTTATGGATTTACAAAGGATGGATCTTGGAATTATAATGGAAGGGTGAAAATATTATCTTTATCAAATGAATGTTCAACCATCTATACACGTGAAGATTAAAAAGGCACAGAAAGAAGATGCAGAGTTACAAAAGAAGGTGAGAAATGTTCCTGAATTCAACCTTGATTGTAATGTGATAATAGGGTTCAGGAATCGGGTTTGTGTTCCTCCCATCCCAGAATTAAAGAAGGAGCTACTGGATGAGGCTCATAGTTCTTCATTCTCTATTCATCCTGGAAGCACGAAGATGTATAGGGACCTGAAAGAGTACTTCTGGTGGGATGACATGAAAAGAGTTGTTGCTGAATATGTCTCTCGATGCTTGGTTTGTCAGCAAGTTAAAGCTGAGAGACAAAAGTCTAAGGGAATGTTACAACCATTAACCATACCAGAATGGAAATGGGAAAACATTACTATGGACTTTGTCACCGAACTTCCTAAAACATCCAAAGTCAATAATGCTATCTCGGTTATAGTTGATTGTCTTACGAAGTCAGCACACTTCATTGCTATTAGAGAATATTTTTCTCTTGATCAGCTTACCAGGATATATGTAAAGGAAGTGGTAAGATTTCATGGAGTACCACTTTCCATTATATCTGATCAGGATCCGAGGTTTACCTCGAAATTCTAGTGAAGTCTTCAGCATGCTCTAGATACAGAGTTGAGTTTCAGCACTGCTTACCATCCTCAGACAGACCGTCAGTCTGAGAGGACAATTCAAGCTCTAGAAGACATGTTCAGAGCTTGCTCTGTGGATTTCAAATGTGGTTGGGATCAACACCTATCTTTGGTGGAATTTTCTTATAATAATATCTTTCACTCCAGTATTCAGATGGCTCCTTATGAAGCCCTCTATGGAAAGAAATGCATAACTCCAACTTGATGGGATGAAGTTGGGGTAAGAAAGCTATTAGGACCTGATCTTGTTGATGAGATGGCAGAAAAGGTCCGATCTATTCAAAAACACATAAGAGCAGCTCAAAGTCGACAAAAAATCTATGCCGATAACCGAAGAAAAGACCTAGAGTTTGAAGTGGGTGATAAAGTGTTCTTAGAAATATCTCCCTGGAAGAGGGTAATGAGATTTGGAAATAAGGGAAAGTTGAGACCTAGATATATCGATACTTTCGAAATACTGGAACGTGTTGGGAAGGTAGCTTACCGATTGGCGCTTCCACCGAATCTCTCTTAAGTTCACTATGTGTTCCAAGTATCTCTCCTAAGAAAGTACATACCTGATCCTTCACATGTACTCAGCTCAGAAGTTGTACAGCTGGAGCAAGATCTTTCTTATGAAGAACAGCCGATAGAGATTCTGGACCGTAGCAAAAAAGTCCTACGGAACAAGACCACTCTCTTGGTGAAAGTTTTATGGAGGAACCACCAATTAGAAGAATCTACATGGGAACTTGAGGATATTATGAGGGAGAGGTATCCTCATCTGTTTGTAATGAAGTGACGAATTTCGAGGGCAAAATTCATTTTAAGGGGGGTAGAATGTAACACCCTGAGATTTTATGAGAAATATTTTTTTTATGTCTTATGTTATACGCAACACCAAATCAATATTTCACAACACACAATACTGACTTGGCTTGCATTACACTCAATCACGACCTTCCTCGATAGCGTGTGTAGTACGCAATATCAGGTTTCACTAAACAACGATATATTATTATGGACTAGCCGTTATGAATAGTATTAACTACATTTTGAATTTTATAACATTATTATTCATCTTACACATTTTCTAGAATATGGTAAGAGAACAAAATAAATTTTTTCGGGTAAAATAAGTATTTTTCAAAAAATGCAGTTTTGCCGCCTTTTGATGGCGCACCCACATTAAATCTAGTTTTTGAAATATTTATAAGTTCAATTTGAAAAAATAAAATTCTTCTTTGGAATCAGGATATAAAAATTTACTTTGGATAAAATTTTGATACTTTTCTGATAACTTTAATATTTTGATGAATAGTAAAAATATGCTAATTTTTAATTAAAAATAACTTTTTTCATTGAGATAATTTATATGGTTAAATTATAATATTTAATGGTTTTAAAGTATAAATAGAATATATTTTTACCATTTAATATAATTTATGTCATTATCATTAATTTCACATTGAATTCGTAGGTAAAAACATTTCAATCTTTGGCAATGTTTTAACTTCTAAAACTCGTTTTCTTAACAACGGGATTAATTCTAAATTAATTACTG
Organism: Viscum album; assembly: GCA_963277665.1. Taxonomy (NCBI): domain Eukaryota; kingdom Viridiplantae; phylum Streptophyta; class Magnoliopsida; order Santalales; family Viscaceae; genus Viscum; species Viscum album. The sequence goes on from OY728167.1 coordinate 743,579,292, forward strand.
CAACTTATGTGTTTTGAATTTTAAAAAATGGATTCCATATTTGGAATCAGTGGTTCCAAATTATGTTAATAGGCTACTTTTTATTTTTGGGCATTATGAATAGAAACTATGGTAAATTTTATTTACCATAGTTAAAGGTAAATTGGGTAATTAAGGGTAAATATAAGATTATAAAATTACCCTAACACCTGCCAAAATCCTATTGGATGAATAAAATTAGACCCATATCACCTAAGGGCCAGACTATATTTATTTCATGGACTTTTGACCATGAAATAATATAATTATTATTAAAACCAAGGAAAGTGAAAATATGTCACTCTCTTAAATATTATAAGTATAATGATTTTAATTTAGTGATAAACTTCATGAAACTTTGGATATAAATAGTCTCCAGAAAGCTAATAAAATTATCTACATTATATGAATTTATTTATAATTTTTAGGTATTAAATAATTATCATTAATTATGACACAATAGTGATGTTGAAATTATTTTATTAATTAAAATATCAAATAAATGGTTTTAAAAATATTAAAATAAATATTATATGAACTATTTAATGTGATCCACTAATTTTATAGATAAATATGACATTTTATGAATCTATTAAAGCTTTTAGTTTGAACATATCTTCTTTATATATTTTATTTAAATTCAAATAAATGAATAGTGTCAAAATTGACACTATTGTTATTTTATAAAAATAACATATTATCAAATTGTATAAAAATCACAAAAATATTTAAAAATTATAAATTAAAATTTATATGGTATAAAATGTCATAAAGTGTCAAATTATGGAAAATTCACAACACATATGTAATTATTTATAATAATTTAAAATTTAGAATATTATTACCACAAATAACATTAAATTGATAAATAAGGATAAATCAAGTTGATAATGTTTAAAATAAATTCCTAACATGTATAAATTTTATTTTTTGATGAGATTACAACCCTATCTCATCTAATATTTGGATATGAGTCATTTTGGAAGTTTTTAAGTGGGGTTGGGATTTAATATAAACTAATATTTCTTATATTTCCAAAGGTGCCCCTCTTCTCCCTTATAAAAGGGAACCTCCTCCCTCTCCTCCTCACACTAATTTGAGTTTTCAAGCTCGGACAACCCCTGCCCATTTCACTTCCCCAATTCCTTAGAAACCTACTAGAGGTACTGGTCTTCTCAAAAGACCAACTCTAGTGCCCTAAGAGAAAGTTTAAAGGAGGCACTTCGAGAAAGAGGTAATACCTTCTACCGTTTTCTTCAAGTTCCATTCTTCTTCTACTCCCTCTTATTTAGTTGTTTCATTATAAAGTAATAACATCAGTATCCCTCATATAATGATATGTTATTATAAATATGAAACAACCCTATTTCAACTCTTATCCATCCTACGGTAAACAAAATCATCACGCGTGCGTACGTACAGAATACCGTCTCCCCGCTGTGGTGTAATATGTTTTCCACCACCACCTTACTTGGATGGGTATAATGGTGAAAATAAATAAATATATATGATTATTGAAAAGTGGTATTGATTCTGATATATTATACATACACTTCAATACAATTCCACGATCATGGGAACGATATCATCGCTCGTGCGTACGTACGACCTACCGTCTCCACGATGTGATGTGACTCGTTCTATATGATCTTCATTGAATAATGATTATATAAATGATTTTAATGAATATATATGATATATATTACACTAATAACATTCTGTAAATGATATATCTATATCCTATAAATAGTAATAAGAATTTATTCGACAAAACACGCATAAGAACATAAAGAAATAAACACCCGAATAACAAGTAGCAATGAAATATTACTACTAAGAAGATACAAATATGACCATATATGATATCATAACAATTAATATGATTCTATAATAAGTCAATTGAAATTATTTAAACCATATTACAGGAGTTTCGGATTCATACGAAGCATATCAGACCTAAGGTAAGGGAAAATCTCACAATCTCATTTTTATCTGAGATTGTTTATACTTCAGAATTTACTGGGGAATATTTATCATCCACATCCATGTTTCCTAAATATGTAATATTATTTCCATACAACTAAAAATTTTTAAATCCAATTTTACCCATTGGTGAGTTTTTAGTAAAAGATATGAAAGGAATCTTTTGTCGTTTTTAGTTCGAGGTACTTTTTGACTTTTCCGACCAAAGTACTAAAAGAATGTTTTTTAACTTATACGGCATGAATGGATTCATAGAAAATTATTTCCATGAAGCTTACTTTACAAGTTTTCAAGTTTATTTTTAATAAAATTCTTTTAGTTTAAAATTGTATGATATGTTAAGAAAGGAAAAATGTTTTTGAAGTAGAAAGGATATTTTCCTCAAGAATGGAGTTCAAGTGTTTTATCAAAATTATTTTCCATATAAGATAATATAGGGTTATGTTTCTATCCCTATTTTTACATTTATTTGATTATTTTATAATGGAATTATTTTTATGATTTCCTTTTATCTTATATGGATTATGTTATGATGGCATGTTGTTTAAGATTCCCATTTTTATTACATGGGTTATGCTATGATGTAAGATTTATGATTTTGTGGCACACATAAGAATGGTTTCCTTATGATATGGGTGGGACCTATATCTACCTCCAATGCATTTGGTAAAGATTTATATCTCATGAGATAGACATGGCTGGAATGGCAGGTTAAACCGGTTCAGTGAAACAGGACTGAAACGAGGAGTGAACTTGGTTCAGAAATGGACTTTGTCTGCTAAGATAGTCTTGAAAATGAGTCTTGACTACTAAGAAATGATTTTCTATGATTATGTGTGTATGCCACAAAGCTTCATGTTTTAAGTTATGATTATTGGGATTACATTTCACTTCTATGATTTATCCCATGTTATGATCTCTTTTGCAGGATAAGATTTTCAAAATGTTATGTTCTTATGAATATGATATGTTTGATATTTCTTTTGTTTACCCTTACTGAGCATTTGTGATCACCCTTTTGTATGTTTTCTTTTCCCCAGGTCAGGAAGAAGGATATTAATTAGGATATTCCAAAAATGGACTCTAGATATGATGAAATAAATGGGAGACAACGTAGATGATTTATGAACCAGTTTTTTATGTTTCCCAGTTTCTAAAGACACTATACCTATACGTTCCTTTCATGGTTTTGTTATATGTTGTAATAAGTATGCTTCAATTTTTAATTAATAACCATGTATGTAAAGTATGGTTCGTTATAATAGTTTACTTATAATAACATATATCACTATACTATTTTCATGGAACCTCTCAAGGAATTGTATAAGAGACCCTTAAGAATGCCCTTATACTGGACTAAGGTTAGTGAGACTTCTCTTGTTGGGTCTGAGATGGTGAAAGAGATGATAGAGAAGGTTTTGGTGATCCATGATTATATGATGACAGCTCATAGAAGACAAAAATATTACCCCAATCAACATCATATACCTTTGGAGTTTGATCAGGGAGATCACGTTTTCATGAGAGTCTCCCCACAATGAGGATTGTAGAGGTTTGGTTGGGGAAAAAGCTATCCCTAAGGTTAATTAGGCCATTCAAGATCTAATAGAGGTTTGGAGATCTTTATTATCACTTGTACTTTTCCCCATAATTGGACCGAGTGCATAACATCTTCTATGTGTTGTGGCTGATTATATACATGCATGAACCTACGCATGTTATTAACTAGGGCGAGTTAGGAACTGAGGATGGAAATACCTTTGTAGAGTACTATATGGTTATCAAATATTGGCATGATAAGATCTTTCATGGATAGACTATCCCTTGGGTTCATGTTCTTTGGTAGAACGGGAGCATGTAGGAGAGCTATTGGGAGAAGGAGATCCAAATCCGGGCTTAGTACCCTCAATTTTTTTTATATTATGATTTACAAGGAAAAAATCCTTGAATGAGTGTATGATGTAATGACTTTTTTTCATTGTAATGGTTTTGAATATTTTAAGGAATATTTTTCAGCTAGGAAAAGAGTCATTGCAAGATTATGGGGCTTAGAGAGGCTAAGTTTTGATATATTAACTATATTATATATATTATATCATACATGTGTATATTTTTAGAATAAATGATTTTACCATTAATTAGGACCTTATATGGGAAATCTGATACCATGGTTGATTCTAGAATGTGGGATTTACCCTAGGCACGACTTAAGGTTGGACGGCGTCGGGCGTTTGAATAGAGGCAGTCATTGGAGGGGTGCGTTAAGTGAATTAATTAATTTATCTAATAACCAAAAACATAATTATCCTCTAAAAATACATCATTATGATGTTTTTATAGGGTTGGTCACATAACCCTAATAGGATTATAGGAGAAGGGGAGCTTTTTTGTTTGTGGTGGATCGAGGATCAATGATGAATAGATCAAGGTAGATTGAGATACAGATGAAGAACACAGTGAATATTCTTCTCCATCACTAGAAGATGTGTTATTTACCAAAAATCAATCCAACTTTGAGGTAGTAATAATTATTTATGGTTTATGACCTATTTTTTTATAATAATTGATTTTTTTATCAACTTCACATTCTCTGTGATTGCTTGTTCTTCACATGAGCCTGAGAATGAATTGAGTTATTGAACCTGATTTATTTTTGTTATTCCTTGATTTCACCCTTCTCTCTATGATTTAGGATTTTTGGTTGGGATCACATTGTAAAATGATTTTCATCACCTTTTTTATATTCTTTTCTCCCATTACTCTTTGCATTCTTCTTTGTTGGTCCACTTGGTCATAATTTGGAATTTTTGGGTTGGTTTTGAGCATGATTGAACCCCCAGATATGTAATGATGGCATGAATGATATAAGGATTGATGATTTTCAGATAGATCCTTATGGATCTGCAATTGTGGGTGATGGATATGAGTTTTAGGACCCTGAACGATGGTGGAAGTGTGACGAATTGCACAGTTGATTGGATTTCCAATTTCTAACCACCAGGGGCCAGGAATCGATGGATGGAGATGTTTTCTTTTAGTTTTGAGTGGTAGAACAGTGAGATTTGTGTTTTTGAAGGTGGACCTAGAATACACATGAAGGAAATCAGTTTCTAAAAAAATCCTGATTACAAGCCATGTATCCTGGAGGAATGCACACCGTGTAGTTCGGGTTCTTGCGATGGTAAGTGTTATGGATAAGTTAAGGATCACTTGTTGTGTGTAAAATCCCACAAATCATTTGAACCTACCTAGGTGGATAATATGTGTTCCAGCTACACACACCCAAGTCCCCATGTGGTTGGAAATTCCATGTACCCTGGGGGACACATCGTGTATATGTACATGGTAAACTGAGCTATGTGTCAAGCGTACATTCCCAGTACCCTGAGTAAACATACAAATTGTGTGCCCATGTGCACATGTCGTGTAGTATGAAATGGCTTCCCAAGCCATGTATAGGGGATAACATGCCCAGGAAATGAGGTGAGGTCACATGCCTTGTGACCCTGTGTACATGTTGTGTGCTTATCCCAGTAACTTTTACCTTTTGTATCTCCTTATGGAATCATATTATGAACCATGAGTAGCCTATCCTAAGTAGTTTTCCATGTAGGACATGATGGTGGCCACTTTTTTGGAATTATAGATATTTCATGAGGTGTTTTGAGCATGATGTTTGTTTTAGTGATACTTGACTAATGGAAGTGATCAGATAGGATCATCAGAGAGACACCAGGGTTAATAACCCACTATCACACCAAGGAGTGGTTCCCCCATACTCATTACTCATGTAGGGTTGGAAACCACCCATACTAAATTGTTTGTGGTTCCTCTATCTATGGATTATAACCCCCCTTCTTCGATCTCCAATAGGTATGATTCCTCCACTGAAGATTGTGCCCTCTCGGATGTAGAGCGCAGTGGCGAGCTGTGGTTCCTCCGTATAGATTCATGTATAGTTTCATGTGATGTTGGTAATTGGAGATGGAAATTTGGATCTATAGTCTTACACATTGTTCTTAACTGGTTTGTGTAGATGGAGATCCCCTTTCTCTCTAACTTGGGTTTCTTTATAAGCATGTATCTATTAGGTTTTGTTTCTCTCTTGCTTATGGATTAATCTTACTATTATCGCTTCCTTCTATTGTACCTATTTATTTTTTAATGAATCCTACTGGGTATTTATATACTTACCCTTACATGGGATTTACCCACACATATCTTTTTGTATGAAGATGATAGACGGGTTGACAGTGACTTCGGTGGGTCATAAAGGTACTTGGGTGATTTCCCATGTTTGGTGGTTGAACTTGGAGATTTGGAGGAGTCGGGCACTCTCCAGATTTCCCTTTTTCAGTTTTCATTAGGTTAACACCACATTTTTGGTTGGATGTATATTTTTTTATTTTATACTTTGGATTATATTTCTGTGCTCTGATTTTTTTCCTAGAGGTTATTTCATGCATGGTTTATACTCTAGATAATCAGTTTCTATTATACCTTTTCACTATAGTATAGAGATATCTGTGTGTGTGTGTGTGCATATAAGTACTTAGGATAATGTATACCATTTTTATTCTTTCCTACTCAACAATTTTCTCCATCCCATGGCCTATTATAGGCGGTCTTAGGGTGATCACACATGGATTGTTGCCTGCTAAGAAGACCCCTGTGGGTCATTTTGTGACATTATGTTTGAGGAAAAACACCCAAGACTTCTGTATAAAATCATTTATTGAGGTAATATAGTACAGTTCTCTCTTGTGATATCAAACCAGTTTTTTTCTTGATACATCCATGTGAACCAGCTCAAGCTTATGATTCTTTGATTCCTTTTCATCTGAATTAAATGAAACCTTTCACTACTTTCCTTGGATGAAACCCTCCCATGTTATGTTCTCTATGTGATCATGATTCAGAAATTCTTTAATAAACAAGGTCTATAAACCCTTCTCACCAATGTGACAAATATGGTTATGATACAAGTTAATTTTTCTGGAAGTTGTTGTTCCAACATGCATGATACCTTCTAAAACCACGGTTAGGTAAAAAAATTATATCTTTCGCACTAGAAGACACCACCATGGAACCTCATGTGATTTTACAAAAACCATCTATATAAATAGAATAGCATCAAACATCACTAATATGAATAATGGAAATTAGGTTCTTCCATAAACCGAGGATGTGTCAAACACCTTGAAAATATAGAAAAAAAATCATTCTTTTTTTGAATGCACACATATATTTTTCCAAAAACCTCAAGTGTCTATCCATCCACAAGGTTAACCTTTCCATGGCTTCAAACACATAATTTCACATGTATCTACTTTTTTAATTTGGAATAAATGAGGCCACAAAATCAAGAATCCATGAATCTATCAAACTCATGACACTTAAAATCAAAGTGTCACTCAACCCATTAGTTGTAGATTTTTCAGATGAAGTAGAAGCATACTTTCAAAAATTAATGCACATATCTCTAAAATCCTTCTATAAATGTCCCTTATTTTTGTGCTAACAACATGTGAAGTCATAAAGATGAACTAAATTTTAACAACTCTTATAACTTCTATTTTCTTCTATTCTCCTATAACTTCTTCAAGTTGAGGGTCCCCTACCTTCCATACTAAATTCACTTCTAGTGGAACCTAAAGCCTCTTTTTTCTAGATCTATTCATTTAAGATCAAATCAAGGATATCCTTTAATGCAAATTCATTATTTATTTTTTAATTACTCACAACATTCACCTTTGCATCCCATGATTCCAAAAGTGATGATATAAGAATTAAGACCCACACACCTTCAATAAAATTCACACAATGAACTCCAGATGACACTGGATCACATTGAACTCATTCAGATAATTAGCCTAAATGCTTCCTTCTAACATATTCATAATGAAAATTTGTTGCAACATGAATTCTTTGTTCATCATATAAGTCTTCTCATACATGATCGCAATCTTGTACATCAATTTTGTAGTTGTCTTCTCCTCATCGATGTTGAAGGATGTGTTTCGTTCCAACATCATCTAGAAAACACCCAATGAATTATTGTCAAGTCTTTCCCAATCTATTACTTTCATATTTTTCCAAACCAATAGAGGACATAAATCTTTCTAAAATAGTTATTCCTCCACCTACATCAACTAGAAACAAAATTCTGATTCATTGAAATTATTCAGCCTCAATTGTTCCTCCTCTAACACCATATTTTGAAGAGAAAAATCTCCCACTAAATCAGAAAAGGGTAAAGGAAAAGTAACTCAGGATTTATAAAAGATTATTCCTAAGTTTTCCTTTCATAACTATGAGCCAAGATCTAACACCACTTATTGTGATGGATTCAAACATTTCAAAAAATCCAAATTCTAAAACCTCAAATATAGAACAAGGTTATAGGAAGGTCTAAAAATACTCATCACCATGGATAGGTGTATTTGGAACCAAGAAACCCTGAAAAAATGGCTACACACCTCGACCACGCATCTTATCAAACTCTTAGACACTCATGGTATACATTCAAAATGGAACAAGCAATAAATAGAAGTAAATAAAATAATTAATTAACACAAGGATTTTACATGGTTCGGATGAAGTCATAATCCATGGGAAACAAAAATTTCACTAAAATAGTAAAAAATAGATTACAAAATAACAATCAACTCCAAATAAGAAGCTAACAAAATATTACACTTAAAACAAAGTCAATAAAAATTCTCAGTACAGATGATCCCAACATCAATTTATAGAATCTGACTTCCAATAATTTTGATTCCACCACCAAATGAAATCCATGGGGAGAATTCCACTCATATTAGATCTTCATGGCTATCCCTCCACTCGATCAAAGGCAATTACCACCTCAACTAGTCCTTCTAGTGAATAGTGTGTTCTTTCGGAAACTCCTTGAGTTTACCATTACATATCATCCTAAAGACTCTTATGTATCAACAAGAATGAATCTTAAGTAAGTCCTTTATAAAGACCCATAATTTCCAAGTAATTTTTTTTAAATATATGGGAATTTTACGAGTTCGCGAAAATTGATGGCGTGTGATTCTGAGGCCCAGAGTGACCGGAATGAATTTCTGAACTTTTGTTCGGGTACGTTCAGAAAACGTGCGAGCGGGTTTTTCTAAATTTTGAACCGGTGCTCGAAATTGAAATCCTAGGACACCATTGAACTCATAGCACCGGTATTCACTTAAGGATACCTTCACCTCGACTACAGTGGGTCGAGAGTAAAAGATAAAATTTGGGTTTTTCATGAAGAAATAAAATAAAATAAAATAAAATGGAGTAACATTTTATTTTTATTTTATTTTGAAACCACCCATGTGGATATTTCACAGGTGGGACCACCTGAACTAAAACCTCCCATGGGAGGTTATTGAGGTGGGGACCACCGATCCTATCCTCCCATGAGAGGTTATGGTGGTGGGGACCACCCGAGGCTTAAAACCCCTTGAACCCCTTTGAACTCCCTCTTAATGGGGAGAAAACTCTTGAGCCCCCCACTTAATTAGGACAACTCTCCCCTTTAATTATTTAATCCAACCCTCCTCTAATTAATTAAACTAACCTATCTTGTGCCAAATATAATTATATTATATTGGATACCCTTTTTTTGGTGGGTTGGGGGAAATTAATCGATGGCGGAGGTGGGATCTTGGGAGAAATTGGAGGAACACATCCTCCAATGAAGATTTCCAACAAAGAACGCCGACGCATGACTTCGACTTCTTCCTTAGAAGCACCTCGCAGAGGCAACCAACATAGGATGTCTTCAATGACAATCCTTCCCTCCTCATCATAGGAAAAGACCAATCCGAGGTAGGGGTGTGTTTAAAATTGATCAATGTCAATTCCCTCTCGCATTGAATCATTTTTCCTTGAACTGTATGCTACCGCTCTAACGCGGAGGGTGCGGGCCAAACAAACATGGCTTGAATCCTCTACCATTCATCATTATATGTGTGTTCCTTGAGATGGTGACAGAGACTGGTGCCGGCGGTTGGCACCAGTGGAACTCAAGAACCACGACGAACGAAGGGCGGCCGATCAAGCCTACCTCCGGTGAAGGCACACCACCTAACCGCCAGCGGCCTCGTTGCACCGTTCCACGGACTTCCACACTGCCCGCGGCCTCGCCGAGCCACCTCAATGCCGAGCCTCCCGTGGACTCGTCGAGCCGCCGGTGGCCTCTCCGCGTCGCCCGTGGCCTCGCTGCGCCGCCTCGCGGCCTTCCGCTTTGCCCACGGCCTCGCCAAGCTGCCTCACGGCCTTCCGCGCCGTCGCAGCCTTATCGCCCCACACTCTTGCGGCACCCCCACGACTGAGCCACCTCGCAGCCTCGCGGAACCCCCCACAGCCGATCCACCCAGTGGCCTCGCACAGTCTACGGCCGAGCTGCCCCGCGGCCTTGCGCCATCCACAACTGAACACTTGCGGCCCCTCGCGGCCCTCGCGCCCTGCCGGGCTGCCTAGCACAGGCCGGACCAGACCCATCCTACCGGGCCACCCAGTGCGGGCTGGGCCGCCCAGAGGACTGGGACGGACCCAGTGGGTCGGGCCGGGTCAGATCGGACCCGAACCTACTTCGACCCATTTGCGCTCTTTTGGACATAACTTTGGCACCAAACGTTTATTTGAAGAACCATCAGCAGCGCTAGAAATCTTGCTGCGAGATAGTCCCTTTGAGTATACCCAACTGGATATTTAGATTAAGATGGGGTACAGTCAGGTTGGATCGAGCATGAATCCAACTGGGCCCCCGTGAATAAAAGACTAATATCTCACAGACCGGGTATCCTCCATCTGTTGCGTTGATACCCCTATGACGTGGTGGTCCTCTGAGATAATTCTTCATGGGACTTCGTGGCAGTTGGAGTATCGATCTGTGAATTGTGGAGCAGATCCTCCTGGAGACAAGAGAGCATAGTGCTAGAACGTAGTAGCTGGATGTGACGTGAAAAATGATGAGAGATCATGTGTGGGTCAGCACCGAGAGATCATGTGTAGGTCAGCACCTAGCGATCCTGTGTAGGTCAGCACCAAGCGATCCTATGTGGGTCAGCACCTAGAGATCCTGTGTGGGTCAGCACCAAGCGATCCTGTGTGGGTCAGCACCTAGTGATCCTGTGTGGGTCAGCACCGAGAGATCCTGTGTGGGTCAGAACCTAGCGATCCTATGTGGGTCTGCTTGTTAACATAGTAATATTATTCGGTAGTTACATCTAATCATCTCTACTACTATACCTAAGTTATACCTGGTCTGAGCTGAGTCTGTACTTGTGTGGTACTTTCCTTCATGGTAATACCTTGGTGGTATTCTTCTATGTGGCGTACCTGTGTGGTACTTTACTTCTTGGTATATCTTCCTTTGTGGAACAGTTGAGCTTGGGGATTTGGAGTTAGACTCTGTGTTTTCCTCATGGTTTATAAGGGTATAATTGATAACTTAGGTATATGTATGGGTGTATACCTAAGTAGGGTTGTCAGTTGATTTCATGTTTGTGGTTTATCCATTGTGGATTTTGTGTAACCTTGAGGGTCTCGGGGTCCCTACTAAGTATCGTTATACTCAAACCTGCATGGGCTATGCCCGAACCTCGTAGTGTTTTGTGCAGACGACGGACAGTGCTAATCGAGGCTGAGAGTATGAGGACTGGACGGTGCTTGGAGGTGGACCATACGGCGTGTCTGTATGCAGAGGAGACGGGTGTACATGGAGTGATGAGGATGCAATCTGTACTTACCCTTCAGGTAGGAACCTCAGAGGATGATCTGATAGCTATCTTTCACTTTCTTCGATTGTATTTTATTTCATTTGTACTTGTACCTTCACTGTTGGGATTGTATTCTGGCCCCTTTTACTTACTGCACTCACTCTATTTGCTGTTCAGTTTACTTGAGTTCGTATCTTGTGGTGTGCTTGGTTGCGTGTGCTTACAGGTTATAAAGGCAATGTCTTCCCAGTTTTAGGGAATACGCCTTCAGTTCTAGTCATCATCCCCTGGACAATGGATGGCGGGCTTGGGGTAGTCACAGCACGGGCCCCAGGGGACAGGTCGTGACAAATTGGTATCAGAGGAGTCTGTTCTACCATATAACATAGGACTCTGATCTTTTTAACGACAATAGTGTTAAGTTTAGTGAGTGTGGTTATCAGTTTAGGGAATACAGTGTTGGTGAAGTGGCCAACGTATCCATACACCAGGACCTTGACTTATGATTTCTGACTCGGTTCATGAAAACACTGATTGCGTGTGGGTTTCCAAAAGTTTTCTTTGTGATCTATTGAGTTAGCTCACCAGGTATAACTTATTGACTGTGGCACATCTGTTTCTTTTTAGGATGCCTCCACGAAGACAACCAGCTAGGTTTCTGAGAGTAGTACGCACTAATATCCCACCGAGTGATGAGGCCTCGGTGCAGGGCCCTTTTCTAGTAGAGGCATCGGTGGAGGCACCAATGGTACCATTACTCATTGGGCCACCAATGCCACTGGACACATTAGCCGAGGGTGCACACCGCTTGAGCATGTTGCACGAGTTCCAACGCTAGAGGTTACCCAGTTTCAGGAGAGATACGGACCCCCAGGCGGTTGAGGATTGGATGTAGGCCGTAGTGAGAGTTTTTCGACTGGTAGGGACACCAGCTGACCTCATGGTGATCCTTGCCGCCAGCCTTCTATAGGCAGTAGTAGGCAGATGGTAGAGCTTGATACTCCAATTTCATGATGAGGTGAAACTTCTCTGGGCATACTTCGAGAGCCTGTTTCGGGCAGAGTTTTTCCCAACGACTCTTCGCACAGTGCACATACAGGAGCTCCATCATCTGTAGCAGGGCATCATGACTGTAGCTCAGTATTCAGTGAGATTCACTGACTTCTCATGTTACTCCAAGAATATGGTATGGGACCCATTCTTCAGGGCCCAGACCTTTGAGCAGGGGCTCAAGCGTGAGATCAGGGCTTCGATGATCTCACTCAGCATCCCGACACAGGCGGGGGTGTTAAAGAGAACCCTCTTAGTGGAGAGTTTTCTTGCTGAGCAGTCACCAGCCGCGAGACCCACCACCAGTCATCACGTAATGAAGTCTTCTACAACTGGCAGCAGAAAAATGTCGTAGACATCCAAGAGGACCAGACCTATAGGTGGACGACCACAGGATTCAGGGTCGTTTGTGCAGGGCACACGAGGCAGGGCCAGTCATGCGAGGAGCAGGTAGTGTTACGCATGCAGCGGGCAGGGTCACATGGATCGTGACTGTTCGACCCGCCATATGGATGATCATCAGATGGTCGAAGGACCGCCTAGGCAGAGACAAAGGTTCGGTCGAGGTGGTCCTTAGGGATCAGGCGGATGTGGCAGAGGAGCAGGCCATGCAGCTGGCAGTGGGCGACGATTCGAGATGTTACCGCCACCACCACCAGGTGGTCCACCCTAACCACAGGGAGTAAGTGGACAGGGGCGAGCTCAGCTCCAGGAAGTTCATACCTATGATCACATCACTCCAGAGATGATATGAGGTATGATATATGTCTATTCTACCTTAGCTGCAGTACTTATAGACACAGGTTCCAGTCATTATTTGATTACCACTACCCTCGTTCAGAGCTCGGAGATTCCGAGTGAGTCGTTGGCATGATCCTTATGGCTAGAGACTCTTACTGGAGAAGATTAGACGATTATGCACTGGTGACGATAGTGTGAGCTTACTCTAAGAGGTGAGAGATTCAGCTGGGATCTCCTAGTAGCAGCGTCGAGGCCTTACAACGTCATCTTGGTTATGAACTGGTTATCTATAGTCCATGATCAGATTGACTATATTAGGCACAAATTGCGGTGTGTCCGCATAGATGGGACCAGGTTTACCTTCACCGGAGAGAAGGGAGCCTTTGCAGCATAGGATGGACTTACCCGGAGGAGAGTGCAGATGATCACTCATCAGTTGTCTAGCCTTACCCTCAGAGCGGTTGATGTGGAGAGTCTGAGTTATCCTGTAGTGGTGGACCAGTATGCGGATTTCTTCCCTGATGATGTTTCAGGTCTACCTCCTCGTAGAGAGGTCAACTTTTAAATTGAATTGTACCCCGGTATTACACCTATATCTACACCATCTTATCATATGGCTCCCGCGGAGCTTCATGAGCTGCGGGTACAACTAGAGGACTTGCAAGGGAAGGGATTCATTCAACCCAGTGTTTCTCCTTGGGAATCCCCAATTTTATTCGCCAGGAAGGAGGATGGGAGCTTGAGGATTTGTGTTGACTATCAGCGCCTGAATCAGGAGACCGTGAAGAACAAGTACCCACTCCCAAGGATTGACAACCTCTTTGATCAGTTGAAGGGAGCACATTGGTTCTAAAAGATAGACCTCAGATCAGGCTATCACCAGATCAGAGTGCGAGACGAGGATGTGTAGAAGACACCTTTCAGATGTTTGTACAACAACTATAAGTTCTTGGTTATGCCATTCGGCATGACTAATGCTCCGGCAGTATTAATGGGACTCATGAACATGATATTTCAGCCATACCTTGATCGCTTTGTAGTAGTCTTCATCGACAACATTCTGATCTACTCGACTACCGTGACAACCCTGATCTTTTATTACACAATTAAACATAATTTATTACATAAACTTCACTTGATAAAACATAGAATATTTAGAGGTATAGTGTCTTTTGGGCTTAGGATCATTACATAACAACTTAAAACATGAAATACAATGTATTTATTGAAAAATTCCTTTACATGACCACTAAATTCCCTTGTACTTAGCATTGCATGTGATAACCTGAGGTCATGCATAAGAAAAGGGTGAGATATAAAGCCTAGTAAGGGAATAATCATGGAGTAACATGAGGAATACAATACATGTTAGAAAATAGGCATATCAATAGATCACAAGAGAAGCACAAACATAAAGTCATGATAAATCATGATAATCATAACATGGAAATGTGCCAACAACACTTAACATGGAATTAGTATGAGCCAAGGCTCATTGCACATGGAGCATGAGTAAACCCTCATTGCACTTGAAGCACGAGTAAACCCTCGTTGAACTTGAATTAGCATGATTAAACACCCATTTCACATGACGTATCATGATACTATACTTTACCCAATGCATTGGAGCGCTATCAGGGCACACCCTTCTTAAACATTTCATTTCATGCATAAGTGTGCCACATGGATAAAAAAACATTGAATCATTGAACATAATCATTTATTCCACGATAAAAGAATGTGGAATAAATAAATGAAACTCTTTAAACAATAATTAAATTTTCATAAAGGTGAATACCTTTGATAGGGAAATGGGTATGGTATTCACTACACAATGACTTTGGCTTGGAAAAGCGTGGTGCAATTTCAGCAGCATAACGTCGTGGCATAAGAACTCATAAAAATGGTTGATGAGAGAGAAAGGGGTGTCTCATCATATTTACATGACATGGACAGTAAGGGGGTCATATATATACATGTCCTAACAAATGTAATGGAATTTATATTCATGATACAAAAGAATTGATTAAATGTAAATGAGGAGAGAGAAATCCCTTTCGGAATTTCGGCATAGTAACAGGTGTACATGGGAAGAATTTAATGAGAGAGAAAGGGTTCTCCCATCATTCAAACATAAATAGGGAAGTATGGGGGAGGTTATAAACCATACCCCAACATTTATAATTGAAATTAAAAAGGCATAACAATTTAAAGAATATTAGACAAAAATGAGAAAGGAAGAAAAACCCTTACTTGGAAGTGTGCTTCCAAAGGCTTGAGAGAGGCTTGAGAGAAGATTCTTGGGAGCTTGGGGCACCTTGGGAGGATTCTAGAGAGAGGATTATAGAGGTTGGATGAACTCCAAAGTCTTTGAGTGATGAGGAAGTGGGATCTTGGGTGGGTTTATATAGGAAAGGTGAGGGAATTCTTTATTATTAAGGTTTGGGACACCTCACATTAAACTAATCCAACCAGAAATCGGACCATGGTTTTTGAACTTGGTTTTTATAAAAGGGAAGTGGAAAAAAATATTTTATAAGTTCAAAGTCAGAAATTCTTAAAATAATGGGGTTTCTTATGTGGAGGTGAGTCACACTCCCAAGGAAAAAATTTAAAAAGACAAGATGTTTAATAAGTCTTGAAGGGTCTACTAAAGCTTTGTAAAATAAATAAAACAAACCCAAAATAAAATTATTTTAATGGTAAAACATATATTGGCCGAACATAAAGTTTATAGTATTTTATTACATCACTATTGGGTTATTATGATGTCATAAAACACATTATATATTTAAACGGTATTAAATTTTTACCCAAAAATTTGACTGTCTCAGAAAATTATGAAAAATTCACTGTTGGATAATTTAGACATCCTCATTTCAGAAATAATATTAATTTTATCTAAATAATTTTATAAATATGTTAATTTTCTCTTTTAAAATAAAAACCAACATTTATCGAAATTTCATGGGTTTTAACAAAAATGGCTTTCAAACCTAAATAAAAATTACAATTGCATTCATAAAATTATACGAACATTTATATTTAATAAAAATTAATTTAATAAAAATAAAAATATTTTATTAAAATATTATTTAATTCAAAAATCCATTAATTCATCAAAATAGATTTCTTAGTTGAACATTAACTAAAAAAACTATTTGTGCTTTAAAAACTATTTACAAAGTAACAATAATAAAATTAAAGTATATTCATTATTATATACAAAAATAATGTACATAACCATAGTGCCAAGGTCTTGTTACATAACCCCTTATAACACCCACATAAGACCGAAGAGTAAGGTGTGCGATGGTGACAGACTCTTGGGGTGGCTCGGATAACATTGCTCGGGTGGTAATCTCTATCAACTTCCACTTCTCTTATAGGCGGTCCTGCCCATGCTTAACATATTCAAGCTCAGTTTGGGATTGGTCAAGAGTGAAGCCCAAAGACGCAACCTCCTTTCCAAGATCTGACAGATGGGATTCGTATGGGGCACGTCTACTAGATGAGTCCATTGCTTCCTTTGTCTGAGTAAATTGGGTTTGTTAAAGCCCTATATTTATACTAATCACGTGATCACTGTTCAACGGCTATATTAGCAACGGTCACAATTCTTAACAATATTTTAAAATCCAAAAACATAAAACCATAGAATTTGACACTTTATATAAAAAATTTACACAAAGATACATTTAATTAGATCAAGAGGGATTTCCCTTAATCAAAGTTTGGGTCGTTACAATATTCTCCCTTAAGAAATTTTTCCATCAAAATTTACTTTTCCCACACTAAAATAGATGTGGGTAACTCTGCTTCATCATTTCCTCCAATTCCCACGTCTCTTCTTCCAACTTTTGGTTTCACCACAACACCTTGATGAGGGGCATTGTCTTATTTTGTAGAAAATTTTCTCTATGATCTAAGATCTTCACTGGTTGCTTCTCACAAGAAAGATCATCCTCTAACTATATCACCTCTGAAGAGAGTACATGTGAAGGGTCTGGTATGTACTTCTTTAAGAGAGATACATGAAAGACATCATGTACTTTGGACATGGTAGGTGGAAGTGCTGGTCGATAGGCCACAAACCCAACATGATCAAGAATATCGAAGGGGCCGATGTACCTTGGACTTAACTTCCCTTTATTTCCAAACCTCATGACCTTATTCCACAAAAACATGCATAGAAATACCATGTCTCCAACTTTAAACTCAAGGTCTCATCGATGGTTATCAGCATAACTCTTCTGTCAACTCTAGGCTGCCTTGATTTGCTGGTGAATGGTTTTCACCTTCTCCACCATTTCTTCAACCATTTCTGGTCCAAGCAGCTTACGCTCACCGACCTCATCCTAACACACCGGTGTTTTGTACCTTTTCCCATAAAGGGATTCTTATGGTGCCATTTGGATTCTCGAGTGGAAACTATTATTATAAGAGAACTCAACCAGAGGAAGATGTTGATCCCATCCTCCTTTAAAGTCCATTGAGAATGCTCTCAATGCATCATCGAGTGTTTGGATAGTCTGCTCGGATTGGCCATAAATTTGAGGATGATAGGCCATATTGAAGTTCAGTTTAGTATTCAGAGCATGTTGAAGACTCTTCCAAAACTTAGACGTGAATCTTGGATCTTGATCGGACACAATAGATAGTGGTACTCCATGCATCCTTACCACTTCCTTGATATATATCCGTGCCAGTTGATCGAATGAGAAATCCTCCCGAATAGCAATGAAGTGTGCAGCCTTTGTAAGACGATCCACAACAACCCAAATTACATTGTTGCCTTTGGATGTCTTTGGAAGTTCGGTGACAAAGTCCATGGTGATGTTCTCCCATTTCTATTCTGTTATGGGCAATGGTTGCATCATCCCCTTAGACTTCTGCATCTCTGCCTTCACTTACTGACACACTAAGCACTTTGATGTATATTCAGAAATCTCAATCTTCATATTATCCCACAAATAATGCTCTCAGATATCTCAATACATCTTTGTATTTCCTGGGTGAATAGAGAAATTTGAACTATGTGCATCATCCAAAAGTTCCTTCTTCAGCTCCAGACTTGAAGGAACACATAGTCTTTTCCCAAATCTCACAATTCCTTCTTCATTAACATTAAACTCTGAGGATTTACCTTTTCCGATAGCTTCCAAATTTTCTTGAATTCTCACACCATCATTTTGATCATCATTTAACCTTTCCAAAAGTGACGGTTGAGCAATCATTTGTGAAAGGATTAATGATGTTCCCTTCTTTATGATTCCCATGTCCATCTTCATCAAATCTAAGAAGATTGGATCCTTTTCAATTCTCATCAATTATTGAATCACTAGGTCCTTTCTACTTAGGGCATCCGCCACCTTGTTTGCTTTCTAAGGGTGGTAATGGATTGAGCGGTCATAGTATTTGATCTGCTCTAACCATCTTCATTGGCACATGTTCAACTCTTTCTGTGTGAATATATACTTGAGGCTTTTGTGGTATGTATATATTTCACACTTCTCCCCAAAGAGATAATGCCGCCAAATTTTCAAAGAAAATATCACTATATCCAACTCGAGGTCATGTGTTGGATAGTTCTGTTCATGAACTTTCAATTTCCTTGAAGCGTAGGCAATGACTTTTTCATTTTGCATCAACAAATATCCCATGACCTTCTTCAAAGCATCATTGAATACCACAAAAAGTTCTCCACTTGTGGGTAATGTGAGAATGGGCATCGTGATAAGCCTCATTTTCAACTCCTTGAATCTTTATTCACATTCATCACTCCAATAAAACTTTAATCCCTTCCGAGTTAGCTTGGTAAAAGGGTTAGACAATCGTGAGAAATTTATCACAAATCGTCGATAATATCTAGCTAACCCCAAGAAGCTGTGGATATCCGTTACTGATGTTGGCCTCAGCCATCCCTCAATTGCATCTGTTTTGGAGGGATCCATAGATATCCCATTGCTTGTGATGATATGGACCAAGAATGAGACCTACTTCAACCAGAACTTACACTTGTTATACTTTTCATAGAGCTTCTCCTTCCGCAAGGTCTCTAGTACAGTTCTCAGATGCTCCTCATGATCCTCCTTGGTTTTGGATTATATTAGAATATCATCAATAAAGACCCCAAAAAAAATTTCGAGGTAATCTCTAAAGACTCTATTCATCAAGTCCATGAAGATTGATAGATCATTAGTGAGTCTGAAAGGCATTACTATGAATTCATAGTGCCTGTTTCTTGTATGAAAAGAAGTCTTGGGGATATCTTCCTTCTTCACCCTTACTTGATAATATCCCAACCGCAAATCCACCTTGTAGAATTATTGTGCTCCAAAAAACTGATCGAACAAGTCATAAATTTGTGGTAGAGGATACTTGTTCTTTATTATGATTTTGTTGAGATCACGATAATCGATGCAAAGGCGCATTAACCCTTCCTTCTTGATGAAGAGGACTGGTGCACCCCATGGTGAAGCACTTGGACGTATAAACCCTTTATCCAGATTCTTCTGTAGTTGTTTCTTTAGCTCCTCAAGCTCCAAAAAATCCATTCTATACAGAGTCTTGAATATTGGAAATTCCCCAGGTATAAGATCAATTGAGAATTCAACATCTCTTCTAGGAGGAAGACCAGGAAATTCCTCGGGAAACACTTCAGCAAATTCCCTCACAATAGGCATGTCTTCAAGGATGGTTGCATCCTTAGACTCAATCATCTGAGCCAGATATGCATGCTCATAGGGCAGTAATATCCAGGCTTGAGATGATGGAGCTAAAGAAGATTCATCTTCCTCCTTGTACTTGTATAGAATCGGGGGTCGGTTCTCCACATGGAGAGTGATTTTCCTCTCATGGAAATTTATGTTGGATATATATAAGGAAAGCCTATCCATGCCAAGAATCACATCAAATTCCACCAGAGGGAGTATGATAAGGTTATCCAGGAAGTTTAATCCACAGATTATGATAGGGGAGGAGTTATATTCATGGGATGCAATGATTTCCCCATTTTCCATACTCGTCAACATCTTTACTTCCATGATTTGTGGTGGTGCTGGGATTGTTCAACTAAACTTTTGAGATATAAAAGAATGAATAGAACCTGAATCAAAAAGTATGTTCACTATTATTGAATGAATAGCTAGCGTACTTGTCACCACTTTGTTGTCAGGGTTCACTTCGGCAGTAGTGATGGAAAAAGCTCGCCCTTGCTGCCTTGGAGGTTGTTGGTTGCCTCTGAAAACCCTTCGCGTAGGGAACTGATTTGCAAGATTCCCTGGTTCTTTGTAGTTTTAGCAATAAACAATACGTTGAGGTTTTAATGGAGAATTACTCTCCTCTGTTTCAGTAGTGGGATTTTCTTGTCGGCAATTAACAGCTAGGTGCACTTCTCTTCCACACCTAAAGCATTTCCTCATCCCCTTCAGGCAATTTCAAGGGTGTTTCTTTCCACACATTTGGAAAGTGGGGTGCTGTATATTCTTAGTACCGTTGGATTTATCCATCGGACTTCCAACATTGAAGTCCACCTTATGATTATTATCCCCACAATACCCCTGAGATTCTCCGATCTCCATTTCAACCTTGAGGAAACATCGAACAATTTCCTCATAGCTGTCGAAGTCATGGATCGCCAGTGATTTCCGTAGGCTAGGTTTCATCCCACCAAAGAAGTGATCAACCTTGCATTCAGGGGTAACAACAAAGATGGAATCATATTGTGCAATCCTTGTGAAGTTTTCCTCATACGCTCCAACAGATTCATCATTTTTTTTCTTGAGGGCAAGGAAGTCCATTTCCATCTTAAGTCGGAGGGTGCACGAAAAATATTTATCGAAAAACATCTTCCATAGATCCTTCAATTCCAATGCCTCGATCTCCTCCTTAGGCTTTGTATTTTTTATCAACATCCACCATTGATCAACTTCACCCTTCATACGATAAGAATCCAGGAGAGCCTTATCTTGTTCAGAACATTGAAGGATGGAGAAGATCTTTTCAATGGATTTGATCCATCGTTCAGCGATTGAGGGATCAGATAATCCATTAAAAGTAAGAGGCCTTTGTCTCACGAAGCTCTCGATAGTGACTTGTTATTTATTTTGGGGGGTTGAACGTTCCTCTTTACCCATGTTTCTATTCAAATCTTGAGTTAGCTAAGAGAGAAGTGTGACAAAGTTCACAATTCCTGCTCCCATTGGATTGGGCATCTCATTAGTATAATCATCACATTGATCTTCACATCGGTTGTTAGGCCGAGTCCTCCTATTACCAGCCATTATCTGGAATAAAAGGATAGTTAGGAGTAACACATAAAGGGTAATACATGGACAAAACTGATGACTTATAAATAACTTTTATTTCCATAACATATGAATCTATTGGCTTCAGTCTATGTTATCCATGATATACTTTCTAACATATATTCTTAGGACATTTTTTTAGTCCCTTAATAATGGTTCATACTAAGCTTGTGAATTTACCGAAGCATATCCCCCGGGAGTGTCATAACCAAGAGTGCAGCAAGGCACGTTGTCATGCACCAGTTCCTGTTTGAGTCTAGCTCAAAGCGGTGTTTTCGAGTTTTACCCCTAGGATACGTCTGTGCCAGAGCCGCCTCTACCTGCTCGTATCCAGACAGTGGTGTATTTGCTTACTAAACCACTTACTCAATACTCACCAAAACTTAAGGATGTTTTTATTATACTTAGTCTTGTCTATAAGGCTTTAATAGGGTTTTCTAATACTAATCCCAAAAATAACTAAACCTATCCTTTGATACCAACTATGACAACCCTAATCTTTTATTACACAATTAAACAGAATTTATTACATAAACTTCACTTGATAAAACATAGAAGATCGAGAGGTCTAGTGTCTTTGGGGATTAGGATAATTACATAACAACTTAAAACATGAAATACAATGTCTTTATTGAAAACTTCCTTTACATGACCACTACATTCCCTCGTACTTAGCATTGCATGGGATAACCTGAGGACGTGCATAAGAAAAAGGTGAGCTATAAAGCCCAATAAGGGAATAATCATGGAATAACATGAGAAATACAATACATGTTAGCCAATAGGAATATCAATAGAGCACAAGAGAAGCATAAACATAAATTCATGACAAATAATGATAATCATAACATGGAAATGTGGAAAAAACACTTAACATGGAATTAGCATGAGCCAAGGCTCATCGCACATGGAGCATGAGTAAACCCTCATTGCACATGAAGCATGAGTAAACACTCATTTCACTTGAATTATCATGAGTAAACACCCATTTCACATGATGTATCATGATACTATACTTCACCCAATGCATTGGAGTTCTATCAGGGTACACCCTTTTTAAACATTTCATTTCATGCATAAGTGTGCCACATGGATCAAAAAACATTGAATCATTCAACATAATCATTTATTTCATGATAAACGAATGTGTAATACATAAATGAAAATATTTAAACAATAATTAAATGTTCATAAAGGTGATTACCCTTGATAGAGAAATGGGCATGGTATTCACTACAAAATGACTTTGGCTTGGAAAAGCGTGATGCAATTTCGGCAGCATAACGTCATGAAATAAGAACTCATAAAAATGGTTGATGAGAGAGAAAGGGGTGTCTCATCATATTTACATGAAATGGACAGTAAGGGGGTCATATAGATAAATTTACCAACAAATTTAATGGAATTTATATTCATGATACAAAATAATTTCTTAAATGTAAATGAGGAGAGAGAAATTCCGAAAGGAATTTCGGCATAGTAACGGGTGTACATGGGAGGCATTTAATGAGAGAGAAAGGGGTATCCCATCATTAAAACATAAATAGGACATTATGGGGGAGGTTAGAAACCATACCCAAACATTTATAATTGAAATTAAAAGGGCATAACAATTTAAAGAATATTGGACAAAAATGAGAAAGGAAGAAAAACCCTTACTTGGAAGTGTGCTTCCAACGGCTTGAGAGAGGATTATTGGGAGCTTGGGTCACCATGGGAGGATTATAGAGAGAGGAAGGAAGAGGTTGGATGAACTCCAAAGGCTTTGAGTGAGGAGGAAGTGGGATCTTGGGTGGGTTTATATATGAAAGGTGAGGGAATTCTTTATTATTTATGTTTGGGACATCTCACATTAAACTAATCCAACCACAAACCATCCCATGGTTTTTTTAACATGGTTTTTGGAAAATGGAATTGGAAAACAATATTTTATAAGTCCAAATTCCTAAATTCTTAAAATAATGGGGTTTATTATGTGGAGGTGAGTCACACTCCCAAGGAAAAAAATTAAAAAGACAAAATGTTTAATAAGTCTTGAAGGGTCCACTAAAGCTTTGTAAAATAAATAAAACAAACCCAAAATAAAATTATTTTAATGTTAAAACATATATTGGCCGAACATAAAGTTTATAGTATTTTATTACATCACTATTGGGTCATTATGATGTCATAAAACACATTATATATTTAAACGACATTTAATTTTTACCCAAAAATTTGATTATCTCAGAAAATTATAAAAAATTCACCGTTGGATAATTTCGACATCCTGATTCCAGAAATAATATCCATTTTATCTAAATAATTTTCTAAATATGTTAATTTTCACTTTTAAAATAAAAACTGACATTTATCGAAAATTCATGGGTTTTGACAAAAATGGCTTTCAAGCCTTAATAAAAATTACAATTGCATTCATAAAATTATGCGATCATTTATATTTAATAAAAATAATAATATTTTATTAAAATATTATTTAATTTAAAAATCCATTAATTCATCAAAATAGATTTCTTAGTTGAACATTGACTAAAAATATTATTTGTTCTTTAAAAACTATTTACAAGGTAACAATAAAAAAATGAAAGTATATTCATTATTATATAAAAAAATAATGTACATAAACATAGTGCTAAGGTCTTGTTACATAACCCCTTATAAAACCCGTATAAGACTGAAGAGTAAGGTGTGCGATGGTGACAGACTCTTGGGGTGGCTCAGATAACATTGCTCGGGTGGTAATCTCTATCAACTTACACTTCTCTCATAGGCAGTCCCGCTCAAGATTAACATATTCAAGCTCGGCTTAGGCTTGGTCAAGAGCAAATCCCAAAAACACAACCTCCTTTCCAAGATCTGAAAAATGGGCTTCATATGGGGCACGTTTACTGGATGAGGCAATCGCTTCCTTTGTCTGAGTAAATTGGATTTTTTAAAGACCTATATTTATACTAATCATGTGATCACTGTTCAAAGACTATATTAGCAATGGTCACAATTCTTAACAGTATTTTAAAATCCAAAAATCTTAAAACCAAAGAATTTGACACTTTATATAAACATTTTACATAAAGATACATTTAATTAGATCATGAGGTATTTCCATTAATTAAAGTTTGGGTCATTACAACTATTGAGGAGGATCATGCTTATCATTTGCGGGTAGTACTGGACACACTCCGAGAGAACCATCTTTATTGTAAGCTCTTGAAGTGCTAGTTCTGGATTCGAGAGGTTCAGTTTCTAGGACATGTCATCTTGGATGCTGGATTTTTAGTGGTTCTAGCAAAGATTGAGGTTGTACTTTCTTGGGAGCCACCTAGGAGTGTGACGGAGGTACGAAGTTTCTTGGGTTTGGCCAGATACTACTGGAGATTTGTGCCAGATTTATACAGAGTTGCAGCACCACTTTCAGCGTTGACGAAGAAGGGGAAAACCTTCGTGTGGTCGGAGAGATACCAACAGAGTTTTCAGGATCTGAGGCAGAGGCTGACTAGTGCCCCCATCTTGAGGCTTCTAGAGGAGGGCGTAGGGTACGTAGTTTACTGCGAAGCATCAGGGACCAGGATTGGATGTGTCCTAATGAAGGAGCGAGGAGTGATCACATATGGTTCTCGACAGCTCAGACAGAATGAGCAGAATTACGCTACCCGTAACCTGTAGTTAGCAGTAGTGGTCTTCACCTTGAATATGTGGCGACAATATCTGATGGGAGAACATTTTACAGTCTACTCAGATCACAAGAGTCTCAGGTATATCTTCTATCAGAAGGACCTGAACCTGAGACAGTGATGTTGGCTTGAGTTTCTCCAGGACTATGGCTTTGAGATAGTCTATAATCCTGGGAAGAGAAACATTGTAGAGAATACACTCAGCAGGAGATCTCGTATACATCTACTAGGCGAGGCGACGGAGCAGCTGGCCACTTTGTAGATATCCTTTGTGGATCGGGATGGAGAAACTTTTCTACAGTCACTCCTTCACTTCTTCAGCGAGTCAGGGAGGCACAGCTTGGGGATGCTGACTGCGAGACTCAACGTGCTCAGATATCCATAGGACATGCAATTGATAGATTTTCTAATAGTGGGGAGAACGTCATCCTCTTCATAGGATGTACCATGGTACCGGTGTTACTTCGGGAGGAAGTGTTGATGGAGTTACACACATCCCCTCTAGTGATACATCTAGGAGTGGAGAAGATGTACTAGGATCTCTGACGACAGCACTGGTGGCTGGGAATGAAGAAAGAAGTAGCATAGTTTGTCTCTCAGTGCCTCACTTTTCAGCAAGTGAAGGTAGAGCATCAGGTACCAGCAGGCTTGGTTCAGCCTTTAGAGGTCCCAGAGTGGAAGTGGGATGGGATATCCATGGACTTCGTGATAGGACTTCCATGTACATCCAGAGGACATGACTCGATTTGGGTGATCATCGACTGACTCACCAAGTCGGCCCACTTCCAACCGATCAGAGATCAAGGTTCAATAGAGAGATTGGGACGCCTTTATGTGCAGAAGATTCTGTGGTTACATGGAGTACCCTCGACGATTTTATCCGATCATGATACACGTTTTACTTCCCGGTTATGGAAGGGGTTGTAGGAGGCTTTCGGGGCGCAGCTTCATTTGAGCACCGCCTTCCATCCCCAGACGGATGGCCAGACTGAGCGGACCATTCAGACCCTCGAGGACATGATATGTGCATGCTTCCTTGATTTCAGTCGCAGTTGGGAGGATCACTTGACATTTTTGAAGTTTGCATACAACAACGACTATCACTAAACCATTGGGATGGCTCCTTTTGAGGCGTTGTACGGGAGACCTTGCAGATCACCTTTGTACAGGATTGACCCAGGGGAGTCAGCACTAGTGGGACCAGAGATGGTACGGGCTACCACAGAGAAAGTGCAGATCATCCAGGACCAGATGAAGACTGCACAGAGTAGACAGAAGTCATATGCCGATAGGAGACAAAGACCTCTGGAGTTCGAGGATGGCGACCACATATTTCTATGGGTCTCAGCTCGACGAGGTTTGCGGAGATTTGGCCGAGGTGGAAAGTTATCTCTGAGGTTCATCGGACCTTTCTAGGTCCTCAATAGAGTTGGCGAGGTGGCTTACCACTTATCTCTTTCACCTCAGTTGCACTGGGTGCATGACGTCTTCCACGTATCCCAGATGAGGAGATACGTGCACGAACCTTCCCACATCATCGACCATGGAGAGCTGGACGTTGATGATGGGGTGACTTTTATAGAGGTTCCAGTGGAGATTGAGGATCGACAGGAGTGGGTCCTTTGTGGGTGGTCGATACCTCTGGTGTGCATTCACTGGTAGCACGAGAACCTCTAGGAGAGCACATGGGAGCAGGAGGCTCATATGCGTGCTCAGTACCCCCACTTGTTTACCTAGTTTTGAGTTGTGTCTTATGGGGATGTAGAGCCCTGAGGTGGGGAGAATGTAAAGACCTGGAATTTCCATGTAATTTTTTTAAATATGTGGGAATTTTACGAGTCCGCGAAAATTGACGTCGTGTGATTCTGAGGCCCGGAGTTCTTAGAATGAATTTCTGAACTTTTTTATGGGTACGTTCAGTAAACATGTAAGCGGATTTTTCTAACTTTTGAACCGGTGCTTGGAATTGAAATCTGAGGACACCGTTGAACTCGCAGCGCTGGTATTCAGCTAAGAAGACCTTCACATCGACCGTAGTGGTTCGATAGTGAAAGATAGAATTTGGGTTTTTCGTGAAGAAATAAAATAAAATAAAATGGAGTAACATTTTATTTTTATTTTATTTTGAAACCACCCATGTGGATATTTCACAGGTGGGTACCACCTGAACTAAAACCTCCCATGAGAGGTTATGGAGGTGGGGACCACTGAGCCTAACCTCCCATGAGAGGTTATGGTGGTGGGGACCACCTGAGGCTTAAAACCCCTTGAACCCCTTTGAAATCCATCTTAATGGGGAGAAACCTCTTGACCTCCCCCACTTAATTATGCCAACTCTCCCCTTTAATTAATTAAGCCAACCCTACTCTAATTAACTAATCTAACCTATCTTGTGCCAAATATAATTCTATTATATTTGATACCCTTTTATTTTTGGTGGGTTGGGGGAAATTAATCGTTGGAGGAGGTGGGAGCTTGGGAGAACTTGGAGGAACACATCCTCCAACGAAAAATGCCAACGAAGAACGCCGACGCACGACTTCGACTTCTTCTTTAGAAGAACCTTGCAGAGGTAACCAATGTAGGACGTCTTCAATGACTTTCCTTCCCTCCTCATCATCGACAACAAACAATCTGAGGTAGGGGTGTGTTTAAAATTGATAATTGTTAATTCCCTCTCGCATTGAATCATTTTTCCTTGAGTCGTATGCTACCGATCTAACACAGAGGGTGTGGACTAAACAAACATGCCCCGACCCCTCCTCTATTATTCATTATATGCATGTTCCTTGAGATGGTGACGACGACCGGTGCCGGCGGTTGGCACAGGTGGAAATCAAGAACCGCGACGAAGGTGACGAACGAAGGGCATCCGGTCAAGACGGTCACTGGTGAAGGAACGCCACCTGCAGCCTCGATGCACCATTCTGCGGCCTTCCGTGCTGCCCGCGGCCTCGCCGAGCTGCCCCACTACTAAGCCGCATGTGGCCTCGCTGAGCCGCCCGTGGCCTCGCTGCGCCGCCCGCAGCCTCATTGTGCCACCTCGTAGCCTTCTGCACCGGTCGCGGCCTCACCGAGCCGCCCCGCGACCTTCCGCGCCACCCACAGCCTCACCACCCCACGCCCTCGCGGCACCCCCATGGAATCGCTACCTCACGGCCTCGCGGCACCCCCCGCAGCCAAGCCACCCCACGGCCGAGCCGCCCCGTGGCCTCATGCCATCCATGGCTGAACCCTCACGGCCCCTCATGGCCCTCACGGCCTGTTGGGCCACCCAGTGCGGGCCAGGCTGGGTCGGGTCCTGTCGGTCGGACCGGGTCGGACCGGACTTGGACCCACTTCAACCCATTTACGCTCTTTTGGCCATAAATTTGGAACTGGACGTCTGTTTGACGAACCATCAGTGACACTAGAAATCTTGGAGCGAGATGGTCCCTTTGATTATACCCCACTGAAGATTTAGATTAAGATGGGGTATGGTTAGGTTGGATAGACCACGAATCCAACCGGGCCCCCGGGACTAAAAGACTAATAACTCACAGATCGGGCATCCGATTGACGCAACATCTATTACGTTCAGACCCCTATGATGTGGAATTCCTTTGAGATACTTCTTCGTGAGACTTCGTGGCAGTTGGAGTATCGACCATTGTCTTTTGGAGCAGATCCTTCTGGAGACAAGCGATCATAGTACGGGAACCTAGTAGCTGGCTGTGATGTGAATATTGAAGAGTGATCCTATGTGGGTCAACACTGATCGATCCTCTGTGGGTCAGCACCTAGAGATACTGTGTGGGTCAGCACCGAGCGATCATGTGTGGGTCAGCACCTAGCGATCCTGTGTGGGTCAGCACCGAGCGATCCTATGTGGGTTAGCACCTAGCGATCATGTGTGGGTCAGCACCAAGCGATCCTGTGTGGGTCATCACCTAGCGATCATGTGTGGGTCTGCTTCTTAACATAGTAAGATGATTCAGTAGTTACATCTAATCATCTTTACTATTGTACCTAAGTTATACCTTGTGTGATTTGAGTCTGTACCTATGTGGTACTTTCCTTCGGGGTAATACCTTAGTGGTATTATTATGTGTGGTGTACCTGTGTGGTACATTCCTTTGTGGCATCTCTTCCTTTATGGAACAGTTGAGCTTGGGGATTTGGAGTTGGACTCTGTGTTTTCCTCATGATTTAGAAGGGTATACTTGATAACTTAGGTATATGTATGGGAATATACCTATGTAGGGTTGTCAGTTGATTTCATGCTTGTGGTTTATCCTTTGTGGATTTTCTGAGACCTTGAGGGTCTCGGGGTCCCTATTGAGTATCGTTATACTCACCCTTGCACGGGCTATGCCCGCACCTCGTTGTGTTTTGTGCAGATGACAAACAACGCTGATTGAGGCTGAGAGTACCAGGACTGGATAGTGCTCAGAGGTGGACCATACGGCATGTCGGTACGTAGAGGAGACAGGTGGACGTGGAGTGCTGAGGAGGTGATCTGTACCTACCCTTTAGGTTGGAACCTCATAGGACAACCTAGTAGTTGTCTTTCACTTTCTTCAGTTATATTGTATTTTAGTTGTACTTGTACCTTCACTGTTGGGATTGTATTCTGGCCCCTTTTACTTACTTCACTCACTCTATTTGATGTTCAGTTTACTTGAGTTCGTATCTTGTTGTGTGCTTAGTTGTGTGTGCTTACAGGTTATAAAGTTAGTGCCTTCCCAGTTTTAGGGAATACACCTTCGGTGCTAGTTGTCATCCCCTGACCTATGGAAGGCGGTCTTGGGGTAGTCACAACACGGGCCCCAGGGGACGGGTCGTGACATCCTTTGTATCTCTACACACCTATATCATTGACAAGCTTCCGAAACACATCCTCCAACTTTGGAACTTGCATCATCTAGATTCAAGACCATCGTTGTTATTGGTTCTGGAATTTTGGTTCCATATCAACCTTGCATCTAGCACCAGTATAAATTTCAAGAAGTTACACCTTTTTATAATATTTAATACTGAGGTAGAAAATGGATTCTCACACCAATACTAACACGGTTAAAGTATTGATATGCAACTCATAGTTTCACCTCTATAAGTAAACACATATCCAGTGGTGCTTCTCCAAGTGTATATATCTCACCAAAAGTCAAAATTAAAAAACTACTACAGTGGTTTTTATATTTCAAAAATATAGAGAAAAACTTTTGAAACCTTTGAGATACTAGAGGATCCACATTACCTCTTCCCATTGTTCTATTCTAGGATTAACCATGAACATGTTAACAAATACGACTACATCCATAATGTCTAGCCCTATACAAACTATGGAATGCATCAAGCTTATGAATGATGATGAAAAGGTAACTTCTTCAGGTACTCAACCTCTTCTTTCATTCAATATGACTTCTCCTTGATTTTCTTGAAATTTTCATCTAAGGGAGTGGTAACTAATTTCAGATCACTCATTTCAAATCATTTCACCATCTTATGGATGTATTTAGACTGATTTAAGAACAAATTTATGGAATTTAATTCTCTTACCATATGTATCCCTAAAATAATTTTTTTAATTTAGATCCTTCATCTAGAAACTTTCAGACAATTCAACCTTCATTTCATTGATCTTTTCCTTTAACAGTCCAACAATAATCATGTAATATATATAGAGAAGTGAGATGATGAAACTACCATCATTGACACCTTCCTATAATAGTAACGATCTTAATTTCTCCATAAAAATTTTGTTCTACCACAAAGGTGTTCAACTTTTGGTTCCACTGCCTTGGTGCTTGCTTGAACCCATAAAGGCTTTATTTTAGTTTGTACACAAGATTTTTTTTTCTTTATCAACAAATATTTCAGCTACACCATGTAAATATATTGATTCAATCCCCTTTGAAAAAATTCAATTTTCATATCTAATTGCTGTAGATATAACCCTTCCATAGAAACCATACTATTCACCATCTGAATATTCATGTGTTTAATAACCAGAGAAAATATTTCAGAAAAATATATACCTTTAGATGTTGAAAACCCTTCACAAAAATCCTTACTGTGTTGTTATTCCATTAGAGGATAAACCCATTTATTCTGAATTTCTCTCCTCCCAGTAGGTCATTCTATTAGATCCCTTTTCCATGAAACATGTAATGAATCTATTTCATACCTTATGGATAACTAACACTAATTTGAGTCACTCAAACTTACATCCACTTTCAAAATTTTATTTTCTCCATCATATGTGAGAAGTAAGTTGTGCATATGTCACTGTCATATCTCTACATATGGTGTTGAATCCTAATAGACCTTTTCAACTATCTCTATAGCTCATATTCTTATGGAACCACTAATTATATAACTTCACCTTATAGATCTCTACCCTATCCTTACACAATCCTTGAGCTTTCATATACTTATGGCCATGGAAACACAATCATAACTTTACTTCCTTATAAAGTTTCTTCCAAATAATTGAGTTTTTTAGAACTCTCATACTCCCTAAAGTTTCTAGAATATCCATAAATTTCAGATATCCATTCATTTAAACCTCATCTTTTGATGAATCTTTGATCTCATATACAAATCCATCTTGGTTATGATCTTTCCACAAGATCACTTAATTGGATACAACATTATGGCTTCTAAAAACCTTCCATAAGTTATTATCCTAGATTTTAAATCTAAAGTATTAATAATTATACCCTAAAAGGAAACATGATCAGGACTTAGCTTCTAACTTGTAACATTATTTGGAATCAATGTGGATGTAGGAAAGTGGAAAAAATAAATTTAGATAGTAAATTTCAATATTATTTTCAGAACAACATACTTACAGAAGTTCTTATCGCATTAGATAAGAGGTAATTTTTTTCACCAAGAAGGCAGCGTAATTCACTACTTCTGCCCAAAACTCCTTGGGTAAGACAATGTGAATCCTCATGCTCCTTTCCTTTTCCCCTAAATTATAATTCATCCTCTCTACAACTCTGATTTATTTTGGAGTACCTAGTATGGTCTTCCCAAATTTCATTCCATTCCACCAAAAGAAGCTCTGGAATTCCCTACTTCTATACCCCCACTATTGTCAGACCTCAAACATTTTTGTTTGATTCAGGTATCCTTTCCCAGCATGGATCTCTACCAAATTAAGGTTTAGAAAACTTCATACTTGTGATTGAGAAATAACACCCACATATTTCATGTTAAATCATCAATGAAGGTAACATAGTTTAGTGAACCAATATGAGAATGGACCAGATCTATCCCCCATACATCCATATGAATTAGCTCTAATTTATGATCCTTATGATTTTTACCTTACATTAATAATGAAACCTTTACTTATTTCCTAGGGATTCAATATTCAAATGTTTTATAATTCATGCATCTAATCTTTAGTATTCCTTTAACAATAAGGAATTTGATCCCTTTCTCAAGGTTTTCATCAAAAAAAAATTATGCCACACCCATTATTATAGAACTCATGATGTGATCCTCACTTAGATAACACAAATTGAGTTTGAGTAGAAAAGTATCACCATGATTAGAGAAGTATAAAATGGGTTCTCCATGTGTTTTATGATTTCTTACACACGGAAGGATGGATATTCCTAAAAAACTTTTCCCATTCTAGTTAAGTGGTGGTGAGAACCTCCCACCTAGAGTAGGTTATGGATTTCAACCATTCTTGAAAAAAAGGTGTTTCGGGACCAGAAAATCCATTTTTAAGGGTCTTATGAGATCTTTTTATCCTTATAAGTCACTAAATATTGTAATCCCTTATATACATGGTTTTAGTTCGGTTTTTAGGATTAAATTTGATTGGTTGTGGAGCCTGTTGATGCCCGCCAAATGAGAACCAACAAAATCATAAAGGAATAAATACCTAAATATGGGTATTATTTTCCCTACAAAGAAAAGGAAGAAGAAGGAATTTTTTATCATTTGGATTTCATGAACCCCCAGGATACATGTGATTTCATGACCAACAAAAGTTCACACTGATGGCTGCTCACAGTGAATAGCCTACAGAAGACCCCATAAAGTCCCTTCTACAAGTCCTTCTACTCTTGTGAAGGTGCCCTGGACAATTACTGGTCATTTGATTTCTTCTAGATAAGATACTTCAGGTCATGTGGCTTGTCAATCTATGGGTGCTTGATGAACCATCAAAAAATCCTAGAAAATAGGTTGAAATATCCAAAAGGTGGGAGCCTCTTGTGGTCATAAAACTTATGTGACTCATCATCAGTGGAGAGAATGATTGTCCTTGACAACATTCGTACTACCCTTCGAGATCCCTAGCCTTTTTAAAATAAACTAAGTAAATAAAAAGTGGAGGATGTGGGAGCCTCGTGTAGTCATAAAAATCACATGATGCACCCATGTAAATCCTAAATACATAGTAAACACCCGGTGACATGTCTGCCTCATCTCACGAAAGCCCCCTGATATTTCATCCTCATCTCGTAAAGAGCCTCATACATGTCCAGGCAACCTCACGCTCCCCCTTTGTCTTAATAAGGACAAATAGATGGTTTTTTTCATGAAATTCTCATGAATCTTTACAAAACCTTTAATTGGTCACCCAGAACATCACTAAGAGGTTGAGTGATTATCTTTGACAACACCCAAGAAACCTTGAGAGATCCCCAACCTTTGGAAAATAAACAAAGGAAATAAAAAAGGGAAGAATATGGGAGCCTCTTGTGGTGGTAAACATCACGTGATGCATCCATGGATATCCACAAGACACTGCAAGAACCCAACAAAATATCTTCCTCATCTCACGAGAACTCTCTAATAAGCCATCCTTATCTCATGGAAAGTCCCATAAAAGTAACATGAGATCATGTGAAGGCCTTATAATAGGCATCCTAATCTAATGAAGGCACATGGACATGTCAACCTGACAATATGAAATCCATTTGGAATGTTCACATGATTAAACAAGACCCAAATAATTAGAAATAATCCAACAAAGTAGGTGTTGATGGGATGGTCTTGTGGTCACTAAAAATCATGTGATGCCCCCAAAATGATCCATGGTAGGACCTTGTGAAGATGAATGATGAAAAAATCCCCCACCGACTCCAACCTAGATTTGCATGATACGTGCCTCATAGAAAGGAAAAAAACCAGGGTGGTGAGGCCTATAAATCCCCCACCCCAACATGAAAAATTGACAACTACACAGGTAGAAGAACTCTTGGGACCTCTCACCGGCATTCCCAAGCACTAGATCAGATTTCTAGAAGCAGTTGATCTCATGACCATAAAATATTCCCATCAAGTAAGATCTAGGGAATAACTAGAGTGATTGTGTAGCATGCATAAGCACTTCGCATGATCATTCATAGATCACACAAAGGACTTTTGGTGGGTCACACAAAGAACATCCTGCATATCTTCTAAGTCACACAAGACTTAAATAAAGCTAACATTGAAAAAATATGAGTAATCTATAATAAAAGGCTGGAGAAAAAGATAAAGGATGGGGGACTTATGTGAAGAACATATACGATGATCCTCATACACTTTACATGAACCACCCAGGTCATGCGATAACACCAGAACATGTTTCATGAATCTCATAGTGCTCCTTTAGTATACTATTTGAATCATGATAAGTCCACTAGGCATGTCAAAGTAAGTCACATGGATCCCCCTGGGTATTCCACCTTAGTCTCGTAAAATCCTCTAAGCTCACTATCCAAACCTTGTGGTGTCCTTTATACATGTTGTCCAACTCATATGATGGAAACAACACATGTTTACTAAGTCTTGAGATAGTACCCGGGCATGTCAATTGGATCTCGTGATGCCCTTCGGTTAGACCATCCAAATTGTGTGATGACCTCCAAACATGTCATCCAGGATCATGAATCACCCTCCAGACATGTCGTATTGACTCTCATGATGCCCTCAGAGTGTGTTAGATAGCTTTCATAACAAAACTAGGGCATGTCAGTTGAATTATGAGATGACCTCTGATCATGTAAGCTAGGATCATGAGATAGATTCCAAGATCAGTCATCCAGGTCTCTTGATGTCTTTTGGACAAGTCGTCCTTGATCATTCGATAACCCTCAAACATTATATCCAGGATATCCGATGCCCCTAGGACAAGTCAACTGGATCATGTGATTTTTTTGACATGCTAGTAAGATGTCCTAAGACATTCCAAGAAGACAACCAAGGAATGTTGAGTGAACAATCAAATGAATTATAGACAAACAAGTAGGCCAGGTCCAAAGGGAATCCCAAGGCATGAAAACCTTTTCCATCATTTATGTGTAAGCCCCATTCAAAAAGGTATCCTTAGTGTGTAATACCCTATCAAATAAACTACGATAAATATTATTCCTTCCATAATAAGGATATGTAGGATGTCTTCCTAAGGCCTAAGATCCATATCAAACCTCTGAAGGTCATCATAGGGCTTGATAACCTTGTCCGTCATCAATGTGTAAGACCCGATCAGAAAGGAAACCTCAGTGTGTAAGACCCTATCAAATGAACTATGAGAAATTTTATTCCTGCCATAACTAGGATATATAGGATGCCTTCTTAATGCTCGAGCTTCATATAAAACCTCTAAAGGGTCATCCCATTACATAAGTCCTGCATCCATAAGCAATGGGACTTATTATTTTCTATACCTTTTTTCTCACACCGAGCATAGATAACATGGGATTAGGTAGTTAAAATTATCATATCATTCGCTTCATAAGTCTCTAAAAAGACCAGGGAAACCTCAGCATGTAATCCCCAACCAGCGGCATAATATGATATGTCATGCATATAAGGGAAACATCAGTGTATAAGCCCTAAAAAATTAAACTATGAGGAATATAATTCCTACCATAACTAGGATATGTAGGTCACCTTCCAAAGTCATGGGCATGAAGGAAAATAGGAATCCACATCAGTGTAAGCCCTACCATGTCTCCAAAATTTCAATCATTAGGACCCAATCATTCTCATGGGCTGATCATTCTACTTCATATGTCAGTGGACTAAGAAACCAATTAAACTATGAGGAATCTAATTCCTTTCATAACTAGGATATATAGGAAAAATTCTAAAGGCTCAATCTCAAACCCAAATGGGAATCCACTTTGGTACAAGTCCACTAATGTCTCCCACATTTCAACCATTGGGACCCCATCATTCCCATGGGATAATCATTCTGCCTCATCTATCAGCAGAATGAGAAACCAATTGAACTATAGTGACTCTAATTCCTACCATAACTAGGGTATGTAGGACACCTCTTCGAGGCCTAGACTCTATATAAACCCCAAAGTTAAATCCCAGTACATAAGTCCTGCATCCATATGTATTGAGACTGGTTACTTGTTAGCACTTGTTTCTCACACTAAGTATAGATCATGTTGGCTTAGGAAGTTGAAATGGTTAGATCATTCACATCATGAACCTCCACCAACTAGGGAAATCTTAGTATGTAATCCCTGATGAGTGGCATGATATAAACTCCCCCGCATATAAGGGAATCTACCTTGGTGCTTGTCCCAAGTGCGTGATCAAACTATGATAACTCTGATTCCTATTATAACTAGGATATGTAGGATGTCTCCTCAAGACTCAAACTCAAATATATGGTGCCTAAGTTCCCATGAATATTTACTATATGTATGATTTTAAACTACATGGGTTTAATGAACTGTGTGGGTTTTGATTCCTATAATAAATAGGATATGTAGGATGCCTAATAATGGCTCAATCCCCTCCTCGTAATATTAACCGCCTCCCTATGTGGAAGCAAATTTTGAAGCACCTAATTATACAGTTTCATCATATAAGTATCTATCTATCACTGAGAAATGGATGAATAACCTCAAATGCATACAGATGGATTTACTAATGATATATCCTTCTTATTTACATAAAAGGAGTTAACCTGTGATCATTATATTAGGGTAACCAGTCCCATATTAGGATTAGGAAAAGATTCTTGAACATATCCTAAATCTATAAGAAATGCTCATAGAATCAAATAATTCCCCCCAAAAGGGTGCAATGATCCCAACCTCTCATCCTCTTGACCAATGTGAGTCCCTAAGCATCATTGGGTCTGAAACCAAAATTGACCACCGGCCTTTAGAAAGTAGGTCTGTACCCAATTATGGATGAGGGAATCGTTGGGAGTTTCCATTAAGAACGAAAATGGTCACCTGACATGAATGATTGTGGAGAATATTTAATGCCCCCCACTCACAATCAACCATCCGGACAAACTGAATGCACCTCTTGGTTGTCTCTATCTCATTGAAACAGATCCAAAATGAACTTACAGATTAAAAGTTATAGTTGTTTGAAGTTATATGTTTATGAACCCTTCTTGAATTCTATTCCTAAAAGAAACCCCTCATACCCAGGTCTTTGAGTTTAGGCTCTCAAACCTAGTTCATCGTGGTCAGGACCATGTTCCTATATCTCTTCTCTGATATTTCCACATATATAAAGGCACTAGCGCACCCACCTCCAACACCCTAATTGACCTGCATGAACCACCATGTGCGCCCAACTTTCATGTAATGACCCGAACCATCAGGGGCTACATGGCTAGTGATAAGATAAGTGAGAAACCCCAAGCCCACCTCCAATGGGCCACAAGATGGCTACAAGCACCGAGTAAGCATAATACACACATGGGATGCCTTATCCTAAGGTACTTGTACACTAGCACACATATCTAATCCACCAACACCATGTAGAAAGATAAAATAATGCTGACACCAAATGCATGTATACATCTATATCCCATACTCAGAGTATGAAAAAATTATGGAAAAAAATAAAGGGCTAAATACAATCCCACAAAAACTGATAAAGGAGTCCAACCAGCTAAGAAGGACAGCACTATTCAAATGCAACATCGACCATAGTCAAGCTCATTATGCTCCTCCTACTCCTAGTCCTACTAGGACTCTGTCGAATATCTTTTCATCTTCATGGACATGACATGTGTGGGAAGATCCCATGTAGGGGTGAGTTTGAAAATACCTAATAGGACACCCCAAAATCACCAAATAATAATAATCAAGAGAGTATTCATCCCATCAATATGCAGATATTTCAATCAAAACATGAGACATAACAATAATATAGTAATCACCTAGATATACTCAAGACAGAAACCATATCTCAAAAGGGTTAACAACCATATAGTCAGCCATAAGATTCTGCTCGATGCATCAAGGTAATGCTCATCTAGGTGAACCCACTCTATGAGCTCGGTAACACTGATGGTGCTCATCCAGGAGGCCATGCTCATTGATCCTTACCATGAAGAATTAGTCACTTCATAGATAGGAGATATATACTAGGGCCTCTAGGGTATATCAGACCCTACCAATAGTAACCCTCTAAGTAGGGGATCATATGATCACATGTGTTGGTTATGAAGATTCCTCAAACCCTAGATAGGGAAACTGAAGGAATGATAGAGGATCTCACCTGGGTCACATGGAGGGATACCACAAACTCTATCCAAGACAAAACTGATAGAGGGGATCAAAATCCTATACCCAATATGTAATGACACATTTTAACCTTATAGGGATAGACCAAGGGATCACACACAACTAAAGATAGTCTACACTAAAGGTATGGAGGGCCTCTACCTTCCCTAGAGAAAATACACAGTGTATACTGGGAGTACACGACATGCCTCATCTTCCCCGAGTCTTATTATTTATCACTATCTCGCATGACATATAATTCACCATATTCCTGAAATTTTTGTTTAGGATACACAGTTCGTAGAGTTCGGCTGACACTCACCATACTATTTTCTTGTTCCCATATACACCTGGTCATGCCCATGTACTTTGTTCATGCCCGTGTGCCTGGCCATGTTTGTGCCTGTGTACCCCTAGGGTACATGCTGAGCCACCAGCACTGGTTCACATGATGTGTGACATGTGTCATACATCATGTGACATTTTTATCTATGCATAAACCCTAGAACCATAGGAGAGGAGTACATGGTGTGTGTTCTTCTAGAGTACATATCATGTGGTTGAGAATTTCACAAAATGTCTAGGCTATTCCATGTGTCCTTCATGTGTTGAAACCACCATCGAATTCGCTGTGTCACACACTAAAAATAATGATTATCAATCTAGTTGAGTCTTTCCATCACTGGTGGCCAGATTATAGCCATATCCACTTCTTAGGAATCATTCCCTATCGTATCGCGTTGTCGCCACCACACTAAACTGTGAACTGGGGTACACCGATCCGATCCTGATCATCTGTCATTGTCCCCATACCTCGATCACTCCCTCAATCATGAACCCAAACCCACAGTGATGATCTGTTGTACTAAATGTAACACCCATAAATTCTAGAGTAGGAATATTATATTCGATAGCGTGTATGACATACAACACCAAGCGTGTGTGCAAGAGAATATAATATCCTGATAAATTATAATATATTTACTATTTTAAATAAATGAAATATATTTTATAGCTTTAAATGAACATTATAGTGAGTTATAATGTGACATACACAGTGACGAGTTTCTTCTATGACTTTCATTACATGCAAGACCGAGTCTTTCCGAACAATGATTTATTGATAAAAAATTATTATTTAATATAATAAGACTTAACCTAGCCATTAATTAGAGGTTGTGAATATTATTAACTAAATTATGAAATTATTTTATTTAAGAAAATATAAAATTAATTCATTGGTTACAAATTAATTTGAAATAAATATAAGAACCAATTGAATATAGAGAGAATATTTTTATAGAAAACTATTTTTATGCCCAATTTTTTTTATCCTAATAAATTAAATTAATTAAAATTAGTGAGTAATATTAATTTAATATATATATTATATATTCAATCAAATATTATTGATATTCATCCAATATATTTTATAGGCATAAGATAAGAACAAACTAAGTTTTAAGCATAAAATACTATATTTTTATTAAGTCACTTTTACCACCTTTTAATGGAGAACCTATTTTAAATCCAATTTTTTGAAATTTTATAGATATTATATGTAAACATAAACTTAAACTTTTAAATATAAACATTAAAATTAGGTTAGGGTGAATTTTTGGTATTTTTCTGTGAAGTTTCATTTCTTAATGAATAGTGAAAATACTGAATTTTAGTTCAAAACTACTTTTTCATATAATTCATTTAAAAGGTTAAATTAAATTTTAAATTAATTTTAAAGTTTAATTATATAAATTTTTTATCAATTAATCCAATTTATTCCATTGGAATAATTTTCACTTCAATTTTTTTTATAAAAACTTAGCAAACGTTTGGGTGTTTTTACTTTAAAAACCCGCATTGTCATCCCGTCTGTGGGATTAATTTAAAATTAATTTCTGCCACTTATGTGATTGTAATTTAGAAAAATAAATTCCATATTTGGAATCATAATAATTTATAATGTATAATAATTTCAATTTATTTTTTGACCAAAAATATTAGTGAAGGTAATTAAAATTAATTACAACGATTTAGGTGAAATTAAGCTTCATAAAGGACTAAAATGTAAACTTAAGGGAAAAAAGAACCTATAAACATGTCCAAAGGACATTTTATGGCCATATTTAGACCCTATAATCACTTTATATACTTCTTATCATTATTGGTTCCACTTTAAATGGGAAAAATGTGGGTGGAATTCCCTTTTCCAAAATTTACAAGAGTGTCACTCCTCCTCCTCTATAAAAAGGCACTCAAGCCTCCCACTTCCTCACACCTCTCAAGACACTTTAGAATGACCAATATATTCCAAAATAACTCATAAAAATATCTTATATCATCCTATAAGTCTCACCTTTGGCATAAATAAATCCATGGAATCCCTTTGGTGTAAACCAAAAGGAGTTACCCGATTAAGTGGTAACATCTTTCCTTAATCTCTTTGGTTTCATTTCCACTCTCCACACCCCTAAACTCTTATTATTACATGATTATATAAAAATAACAGTATAATAAATATAATAGGTTTTTCTATGATAAAATTTCCACCTATACTCACATGAAATTTTATCTAATGGATAACGAATATACCATTGATGTGTACGGGGAACCGTCGCCCCACAAAACGAAGTTGTTAGTTTTTCCTTTACCACCTTTCAAGGTTGAGAATTATGATGGAAACTCTATTTATATATGTTATATATGATATTTATTATATCTTTAATCTTATTTAATTATTTTAAAACATATATCTTTATACTTTTAATTTTGTGTAAAAATAATAACATCGTTTGTGGAAGTGTGGACTACCGCCCCCTCAGGCGATATGATTTGTTCACACTATACATGGAATGTATAAAGGATGGTTTCAATTAAACATATGTGACATGAAAACCCTATATATGATATTAATTAAATAATTACCTTTCTATAAATATAATATATATATATATATATATCATTTTTTTATTACCCTTTCACACACTTAAAAAGTGATAACATCGTTTGTGGATGTGTGGACTACCGCCTCCTCGACACAATGTGATTCATTTTACATAACAAGAATTATATATATGTGTATATGATTAAATAATATGATATTTATTATATAATTATTATTTTGTAAATATATATTATTACGTACCTTCTTTCCATAATTATCATTGAATAATGGGAACATTACTTATGTGTACGTACGGTCTACCGACTCCATGATTGTAACGTTGGTTCATTTTTCATAACCATATTTAATGATTTTTTTAAAAGTATAATTTATGTATAAATATAATAATTATTTCATGATTATTATTTTTTAGATGTTATATAATGACCCCTATGACCATAGTTGACCTACCAAAATTATTTTTGACACATAAACTGGATTTGGTCAAAACTCCCGATGTAAACTTAATTGCTTAAGTAGTTATACACAACATGGTAATCAGATAAATAAAAGTAATGATAAACATGAAAAAGGTTCTGAAGAAATTATATTATTAACATAAGTTTATTATATATGAATATAAAGGACTTTCAATCGAAAGGAAACACAAAGTAAGGGATTTTCATCTCACTTTTTACATCCTGAGATAAATGTCATGTCCACCATTTCTTCTTTTGTGTGGTGTATCTACTTCCCATTTTGATATATCATGAAATATTTCATATTTGTGGTATTTAAAACTTTAATTTAATATTATCCCTTCATGATGATTATTATTTAAAAAATTTCAAAGTGGTATGTAACACCTTGTAATGTTTAAGGATTATTTTCCTCGAGAATAGTTCTAATGATATTTCATTTCAATTCGAGTAAATTATATGACCATTGTTCAATAAAACCTTTCATTTTCATCTCCTCTAGTTATTAATGACCTTTTTCAAGTATTATTACCATTTTCCCACTCTTTGGTACTCAAAATGTTTTAGAAAATGTTTTTAAGAAAACCTAACTTCATTTCTCTCTTTAGTTGGAGAACATGTTTTCTTCTAAAAACCATGTTTTATTAAAATGTTTTCAAAAAAAATTTAAAATCATTTGGTAAATAAATTTTTACCCTTTTTTTCTTTTATGAATTTTTTCAATGTAATGTTCTTGTCGCTTTCTAAATAAGGAATTTTTCTAATATCTTTACCATAAAAAATGAATTCTCTTTATACCTTGTATGGAATGTGCGGATTTACCCATCGTCATTCCTTCAAAGCATCCTTTTCATGTTGAAAAGGTTAATTTTTAAATAAAATGTTTTAAAAGTGAATTTCAAGGAAAATTATTTTCAAAACAAAAGGATATTTTCCCCAATAATGTTTTTAAAAGATATTTTTATAGTATTCATCAAATACAACAACCCTTTATTTTACTCCAGTTGGGATATGTTGTATTAATATCATCCTTATTCTTCATATGGGTGGTTTATGATTTATTTGTCCAAGGATAGTATTAAAATTCACTTCCTTGATTCCTTTGTTAGTCCCCTTTTTTTATTAAACTTTCCTATGATCATTGAACTTTCAATTTCCCCTATTTATCCATATCAGTTATCATGGATATGATTATTTCCTAAATAGTATACCATTTTCCATATGGTGTTTACTTTGAATGTTATTTGATTATTTGGGGAAATATTGATAAATTTTTATCTCTTACTCCAAATGGATATTTGATAAGGCACATTGTTAAATTGATAATTCCATATATGAGGAATTTTTTGGACTGGTATGACATGGGTGGGGCCTGTTATAGATAGCCCCTCAATGCATCGGTAGTCTCATAGGACGAGTCAGTTGGATAGTCTTCTTAGATGGGTTTTTACCCAACATGTTATAAACCATCTTATGAAAGTTCTTAACAGTAAAGGTATCACGTAACTAGGAAACATAGAATCCAATAATTAAATATTTCCCTCATTTAGTTTCATTTATTATTCATCCATGAGATTTTGTGTCTACATATCTATGGATATATTTCATTTTCAATTCATTGATTAGATGGAATGTGTTTCATATTATTAACTTTCCATATTGATCTTTCTTTATCTTGTTATTTGAATATAATGTGTTTTTAGTTATTAATTTTACATATTATTTATGCACCTCCTTTTTAGTTTATTGATATCATGGTATATGTGTTCAGTTATTTACCATTCCATAATTATTATTCTCATTGATTTATTATTTATTCATCTATACTTTACCCTTACTGAGCATTTGATCTTTCCCTTATTATATTTCCTTTCCCCAGGAATCCAAGAATTAATAAATATATGTAAGGATATGCTAGATGGAATAAAGTTATTATCCTTGAAGTTATTTATT
Source organism: Viscum album (assembly GCA_963277665.1). Taxonomy (NCBI): domain Eukaryota; kingdom Viridiplantae; phylum Streptophyta; class Magnoliopsida; order Santalales; family Viscaceae; genus Viscum; species Viscum album. The sequence goes on from OY728167.1 coordinate 743,623,604, forward strand.
TATAAATAATAAAAAATCATGTTGTAATTAGTGTATTATTTTGTAAGACAAAAATCTTGTATGTATCTGGTTTAATAAGTCCACTAAACTATTTGTTCCTTTGGGAAATGATTTACTTTTATCTTGTGCTAATGTAATTGATAGCAGACACTGGCTCCAGGATCTATAGGGTTGGTTCACTATAGTTGGTATTAGATCAAGTTTAGTAGAAACCTTGGGAACTAGATTTTGAAAAAAAATAGATTATTGAATATAACCCTAAGGTAGAATTTGAGGATAAGCATAGAAAAATTCCCTAGAATTTTGGTAAAGTATAAATTATATGGGTATTCCTAGAAATACATCCCTGTCTAGATACTACAACTGGATGTAGTTCTGGAATAGATGAACCTTGGAGTAACAACTCTAACAAGGTGTGTTGGGCCTGACTCGGTGTAACTCGGTACATGACAACGGTCCTTACTACGCAGCTAGTTTGAAACTTTCGAGGGATACACTTAGGAAAATTCACATTCTCTTTACAAACCATTATGAATTATTTGAATAGATAATGATAATGAATGATCTAGGTTAAACCTTAGACCAAAGAAGGACCTATGTGGAAATAAGTGTATGAAGTATTTATATATTAGGGTTATATTGAAAACCTTTATTAAAAGGATATTTAGTGATTAATTTTATTTCAAGTATGTCCATAATATTTATTTTGGAAATTATATTAAAATTAAAACATGTATATTGGGTGAAAACCAATTATTTTTGGCAAGGTTGAGGGTCTTCAAACCATGACCGAATGACGATAACCGTTTCACACCAACCACTGACCTACGCAATGTCCTGGTTAAAATGTCATTGTTTTTAGTTTTTGAAGAATATATATTAATGATGAACTAGTAGTATCCATTTTGAGTTTTAGATATTAATTCCTTAACCATATTAGTTTTGGAAAATAGTTAGTGAAAAATAGTTAGACTTTTCAATCTTTTATGGGACTTAAGATCCTTTAGAAATGTATTTTAGTGCCTCGGGCATCAAAGTTAATTTTTGGATATCCATTTCTTGATAGAATAACAACCAAAGGATGAAATTCTATTTATATAAATATATCAAGTAAGTATACAAAGGTAGCAAATAAATTATCCAACATTGGGAAAATGATATGGAAAAAAAATATTATCCTAATACCTTAACTTTTGTTGAACCAATGGTTTATAAATCATCAAAGATTTATGTATTTGAGTCCCATAACTTTCTATTGATCATTCACTTATTTTTTATCAATAACCTCAATCACTCCCTATAAATATTTATACTTTTCCTCCAAGTACGTATCTCTACTTGCCACTAATGTTTTCCTACTTAAAGACCTAATATGTTATTTAATGTGACCTTTGTAATACCCATTCTCTCTTTTATAGAGTATTTCTTACAAACCCTTCTCATGATGTGGGATTTGAAATGTAGGAAATATCGAACAATCTATCACAAAGATCAAGTTTAAATTATGAGGACACAATTTAATTAAGGTGGGGAGAATGTAACACCCTGAAATTCTAAAGTAAGAATTTTTTATTTGATAGAATGTATGATACAAAACACCAATCATATAATGGGATATAATATCCCAAGAACTTATAATATATTTAGTATTTTAAATAAATTTAATATATTGTATAGCTTGCAATGCACGTGATACTGAGTTAGTGTGCGACATACATAATGACAAGTTTCTTCGATGACTTGCACTACATGCAAGACCGATTATTTTCAAATAATTATATACTAATAAAAAATTATTTTTTAATATAATAAGACTTAACCTAGTCATTAAATTAGAGGTTATGAATAGTATTGACTAACTTATGAAAATATGTGGTTTAATCAAATTTGATTTTATCTTAGTAAATTAAATTAATTAAAATTAGTGAGTAATATTAATGTAATCTATATATTATATATTCAATAAAATATTTTTTATATTCATATAATATATTTTACAGGCATAAGATAAGAACAAACCCAGTTTTACACATAAAATACTATATTTTTATTAAGGCATTTTTACTATCTTTTAATGGTGGACCTACTTTAAATCCAATTTTTGGAAATTTTATAGATATTATATTTCAAAATAAACCTAAAATTTTAAATTTAAACATAAAAATTAGGTTAGGGTGAATTTTTTGTATCTTTCTATGAATTTTCATTTTTTAATGAATTGTGAAAAATACATAATTTTAGTTCAAAACTACTTTTTCATCTATTTTATTTATAAGGTTAAATTAAATTTTAAATTTATTTTAAAGTTTAATTATATAAAATATTTATCAATTAATCCAATTTAGGTCATTTTAATAATTTTCATTTTAAAAATTGGGTATAAAAACTTTGCAAACTTTTGGATGTTTTGACTTTAAAAACCCTCATTGTCGTCCCGTCTGCGGGATTAATTTTAAATTAATTTCTACCACTTCTATTATTTAAATTTGTAAAAATAGATTCCACATTTTTAATAATAATAATTTATAATTTATAATAATTTCAACTTATTTTTTGACCAAAAATATTAGTGAAGGTAATTAAAATTAATTACCACGATTTAGGTGAAATTAAGCTTAATAAGGGACTAAACCTTAACCTTAAGGTCCAAAATAACCTATACACTTGTCCAAAATACATTTTATGAACATATTTAGATCCTATAATACCTTTTATTTAATTATAACCATTATTTGTGTCACTTTCAATGGAAAAAACGTGGGTGGAATTCCCTTTTCCAAAGTTTACAAGAGTGCCACTCCACCTCCACTATAAAAAGGCACTCAAGCCTACCACTTCCTCACACCTCTCAAGTCACTTTGGATAAACCAATATATTCTCAAATATATCCTAAAAACCCCTATCCTAATCATATAAGCCTCACCTTAGGTATAAATCAATCCATGGAAGCCCTTTGGTGCAAACCCAAAGAAGTTACCCAATTAAGAGGTAACATCTTTCCTTAAGCTCTTTAGTTTCATTTCCATTATCCATCCCCATAAAATCTTATTATTACATGCTTATATAACAAAAATAGTATCCTAAATTTAATAGGACGTTTTATGTTAAGTTTTTTACCTACACTCACACACACTTCCATCTAATGGGTAGAAAACATAATATTGATGTGTACGGCGAACTACCGCCCCGCAAAATAAAGTTGTTCGTTTTTCCTTTAACACATTTAAATGTTGAGAATTATGATGGAAACTATATTTATATATGTTATATATGATATTTATTATATATTTAAGCATATATAATTCTTTTATAACATATATCTTTATACTTTCTATTTTTTGTAAAGACGATAACATCGTTTGTGGAAGTGTGGACTACCGCCCCCTCAAAGTAATGTGATTCATTCATACTATACATGGAAAGTATAAAGGATGGTTTAAATTAAAAATATGTGACATAAATAAACTCTATATGATATTCATTACATAATTACCTTTATTTAAAAATAATATATATATATATATATATATATCATTTTCTTTAATACTCTTTCACACTTAAAAAGCGATAACATCGTTCATGGATGTGTGGACTACTGCCTCCTCGACACGATGTGATTCCTTTTACATCAAAATAATTCTATATATATGAATATATGATTAAATAATATGGTATTTATGATGTAATTATCATTATATAAATATATATTATTACTTACCTTCTTTCCATAATGATCATTGAAAAATGGGAACATTACTCATGCGTACGTAAAACCTATTGTCTCTATGATTGTAACATTGGTTCATTTTTCATAATCATATTTAATTATTTGTTTTAAAAGTATAATTTATGTATTAATATAATAATTATGTCATGATTATTAATTTGTAGATGTTATATAATGAATCCTCTGACCATAGTTTACTTACCAAAGTTATTTTTGACACATAAACCGGATTTGGTCAAAACACCCGATGTAAACTTAATTGTTTAAATTAATTGTTTAAGTAGTTGTAAAAAATAAGGTAATAAGTGAAATAAAAGTAATTATAAACATGAAAAAGGTTCTGAATCAAGTATATTATTAACATAATTTTATTATATAGGAAGTTAAAGGATGTTTTCCTGAAATAAAATGCAAGGTAAGGTATTTTCATCTCACTTTTTATATCTGTGTGATAAATGTCATGTTCAACATTTACTTATTTTGTGTGGTGTATCTACTAATAATTTTGATATATTATATCATGAAATATTTTATCTTAATTTTATTTAAAACTTTCAGTTAATATTATTCCTTCATGAGGTTTATGATTTAAAATGTTTCAAAGTGCTTTGGGACACTTTGGAATGTTTAAGGATTATTTTCCTCAAGAATAATTCTAATGATTTTCATTTATATTTGAAGAAATTATATGACCATTTTTCAATAAAACATTTCATTTTACTCTCCTCTGGTTATTCATTACCTTTTTCAAGTATTAGAATCATTTTTCAACTCTTTGGTACTCAAAATTTTTTAGGAAATATTTTTAAGAAAACCTGAATTCATTTATCTATTTAGTCGGAGAACCTATTTTCTTATAAAAAACATGTTTTATTAAAAAAAATCAAAAATGTTTTTAAAATGATTTGGTAAATAAACTTTTACACCTTTTTTCTTTTTCATATTTTTTCAATGGAATCTTCTAGTCATTTTCCGAACAAGGAATTTTCCTAACCTTTTTACCGTGTAAAAGGAATGTTCTTTTTACCTTGTATGGATTGTATGGATTTACCCACCATTATTCCTTTGAATATTCCTTTGCATTTTTAAAAGGTTAATTTTTAAATAAAATGTTTTTAAAAGTTAATTTCAAAGAAAAGTTTTTTCAAAAAAAAATTCAAAACAAAAGGATATTTTCCTCAATAATTTTTTAAAAGATCTTTTTATAGTATTCATCAATGAAAACAACCCTTTATTTTACTCCAGTTGAGATATGTTGTATTGATATCATCCTTATTCTTCCTCCAAATGGTTTGTGATTTATTTGTCCAAGGATAGTATTCACATTCATTTCCTTGATTCATTTGTTAATCTCCTTGAATTATTCAACTTTTCTATGATCATTGAACTTTGAATTTCCCCTAGTTATCCATATAATTTATCATGGATATGATTATTTCCTAAACTTTATACCATTGTTCATATGGTGTTTACTTTGAATGTTATTTGATTATTTGGGGAAATATTGATAAATCTGTAAATCTTAATCCAAAAATATATTTGATAAGGCACGTTGATAAATTGATTATTCGATATATGAGGAAATTTTTGTACTAGTACGACATAGGTGGGTCTGATTATAGATATCCCCTTGATGCATCAACAGTATCATGGGATGAGTCAGTTGGATAGCCACCTTATATGGGTTTTTACTCGACATGTTATAAACCTTCTTGTGAAAGGTCTTGATGGTAAAGGTACTATGTACCTAGGAAAACATGGAATCCTATAATTAATCATTTCCCTCATTTAGTTTCAGTTATTATTCATCCAAAATATTTTGCATCGACATATTTTTGGATACATTTCATTTCCAGTTCATTGATTAGATGTAATTTGTTTTAGTTTCTTACTTATCTATATTGATTTTTCCTTATCTAGTTATTTTAATGGAATGTGTTTTCAATTATTAACTTACCATATTATTTATGCACTTCCTTCTTAGTTTATTGATATTATGGTATGTATGTTCAGTTATTTACCATACCATAATTATTATTATCATTGATTCATTATTGTTTCTGTTATACTTTACCCTTATTAAGAATTTGATCTCACCCTTATTATGTTTCATTTCCCCGAGAATCCAATAAGTAAGAAATATATGCAAGGATGTGCTAGATGGAATAAAGTTATTATCCTCAAATTTATTTATTTAGAAATAAGAAGAAAATTATGTTGTAATTAATGTATTATTTTGTAAGACAAGACTCTTGTATGTATCTGGTTTACCAAGACTAATAAACTATTCAGTACTTTGGGGTGTGATTTACTTGTATTTTATGCCAATGTAATTGATAGTAGACACCGGCTTTGAGATCTCTGGGTTCAGGTTGCTACCCTGAATATTGATCACGCAATGATCGTCCATCAGGTGTTGGTCGAACCACCAGACAAAGGAAATTTCAGTGAAGAATGTGTGAAGAAAAGGGGAAGAAAAGAATAAAACACACAAGAGTAATAAACCTTGGATATTGTTTGGGTTGGAATAAATTCATTATCATTATATCAATAAATTAAGAATCAAAATTGAAATAAAATCAATTCCCCAAATCCATGGAAGATAAACCCACACTCGCAAACATGATCGACCCACAAATCAATCTGTTATTGGATTTGATTCACATTGAACATGGGATAATAAATGGGTAAATCCCAATTAAAATAAAATAACCTGCCTCATGTTTGGATCAATCACTGATATAGAATGTTCGTGAAATGTTTTCACCACTGGGATCCATAAGTTCTGATTGGAAGATCAATGGAAAATCCATGATCCGTATTTGTTCCTCCAAGAGCACTCCTCCAACGATTCCTCTCTCAATCTATAGTTTTATAAGGATAGCCCTAGTGTTTTTTCATAACACAGGTTTTATAATGATAGTATTAGGTCGTTGTATCAAAAATAAAAAATTAATTAATTAATTTTATTATTTTGACCTATGACTCTAGTTTAACAAAATGTCCAATACTGAAAATGGTTATACCACACCCAGGGTAAAAATCACATTATGGATTCAATAAAATTATTAGAATTTTGATTTGAGACTCCATTCGGGAGTTTTTATGTTATTTTAGAAAAAATGTGTGCGTGTAATATTTAACATATTTATTATATCAATAATTAGCCTATTCGGGCCTCTAAATCTCACACAGACTCAACGCCTAGATCCGAAAATATTATTAGATATTTTCTAAATATTTAAAAGGAAAAAACAATTCATTAAATTCTCCCCTCCTTGGGGATTATCATCCCAAAAATCAAAAAGCCTACTCAAAAAGATGAGGGTATTGAGCCCGCATCTAGATCTCCTGCTCTTAGGTGCTCTCCTAGAGATTCCAGTGCTACCACTAGATACACACCAAGGGAATGACTCACCTATGAATGATATTCTCCTACTGATCCTAGATCTATACTGGTTACTCTAAAAAGGTATCTCTATCCTCTATATCTATCTCACCCCAGTTGATAAAAAATGATGTTTCATGCACATGCCTCCTCAATTGTGACACATGGAAGATGTCATGTATCTGATCTAACTGTGGTGGTAGGGATAAGTAGTGATCCACCTTTCCAACCCTATGTAGTATCTATAAATTGATAATGAACCCCAAATATAACTTTCCACCCTAAAAAAATATCCATAATCCACATTGAGGTGAGACCTTACGGAACACATGGTTTCTCTTATCAAAATCCAAAGGCCTTTGTCGTTAGTCCACATAATAATTATGATGTCTTTTTGTAGTCCTTTTATGCTCCTATATGATCTATAACTTATTTATCATTACTCATACCAACTTTGGGCCCATAAATACAGAATCCCCTAGATCATTTCAATATAGTGGTGATCTGCAGAGTCTCCCATATAAGGCCACGAATGGTGTCATACCGATGGTGGAATGAAAGATTTTTTTGTATGAAAAATACACTAAGGGTATGTGATCCTCCCAACTATGATCAAAGACTAACATGAAAACCCATAGTATGTACTCCGAAACCTGAATGGTCTGCTCAGTTTGACCATCAGTCTGGGGTTGAAACACCATGCTCAAACACAATTGATTCTCAAATTCATCTTGGAATACTCTCCATAATATTTATGTGAAAATAGTATCACGGTATGAAATTATCATCAAGGTAACTTGGGGAAGGAGTAATATCTCCTACATGTAAGAGCATCATAAGATCTCTATTAAAATCTACTCTTGGATATCTAAGAAGTGGTTCAACTTGATGATTTGGTCTATGATCACCCAGATATAATCATGTCCTATAGAAGATCATGGAATCACCATCACAAATTCTGTAGATATAACATCACTCTTCTACTCTGTAACCTTAATAGGTTGATCTAAACCTATAGGAACCTGGTTCTCAGCCTTTACCTCCTGTCAAGTGAAGCATCGAGATAAAAACTCAATTACACTCATCTTCATCCCTCGCCACCATAACTGACATCAAAGGTCCTAGTACATATTTGCCACACCTGGATGTACTTCCAAGGGGGAAGTATGAAACTCCCTCATCACCTCCTCATACAATGTTACCAGCACCATCTTTTGTCCTCTGAAAAGTATGATGTTCTCCCCTACTTTAGAAAATGCATCAGGAGTATTTCTAGTGGATATATGAGTACGTAAGGTCTCACAATTAGTATCTCCGTGTTAAAGATCCCTGGAACACTGAATAAGCATAGGGGTAACAACCATTGACTGGAGGTAAGTTTCATTATCCTTTTCCACTAAGGACAACTACAATGAGGCTAACTACTCCAACTCCTTGCTCAACAACTATGAACAAGATATCCTATAGAGATCGTATGCTGCCATGTTCCTTGTCTCAAAAGTATAGACTATCTTGAAGTTATAATCCTAGAGGAACTCTAGCCATTGACTCTATCTCAAGTTAATATCCTTCTATAATAAGATATAATTAAGACTCGTATGTTTATAATAGATGATGAATTGTTCACCCACAAGGTAGTGTCACCACATCTTCATGGTAAAGACCACCGCTTCCAGCTCAAGATCATGGGTCATGTAGTTATGCTCATGAGGTATCACCTATTGGGACCCATATTCAATCACTTACTACCTCTTCATCAAGACACAACCAAGCCTAGTCCTTGAGGTTTCACAGAACACTACGTACTCAACACCCTCCTCTAGCAGTCTCAATATGGGGGCGTTCGTTAACCTCTGCCTTAACTCCAAAAAATATTGTTGACACCTCTCTATCCAAATTAAAGGATCCCCCTTTCATGTCAAAGAAGTAAAGGTTTCTAATATTCTAGATAAATCATACAAAAATTTCTAATAATAGCATACCAACCCAAGGAATCTTCGCACCTCCATCGTGCACTTGGGTGGCTCCCAAGCTAGTACTACCTCAGCTGTTACTAGGTCCACCACCACACCCTTTACTATGATGACATGTCCCATAAAGTGGAACTCCTGAATCTATAACTAAAACTTTTAGAGCTTCCCATAGAATAGGTGATCTCAAAGTATATCTAGGATCATCCTCAAGTGTCTTGTATGCTCCCCCTTGGACTCCGAGTACACTAGGATGTCATCAGTGAAGACCACCACAAAATGGTCTAAGAAAGGATGATAAACCCAGTTAATGAGTCCCAAAAACACTTATAGAGAATTCATAATTCCAAAATTTATCACCAAGTACTCATAATAGCCATAGTGACATCAGAATTATATCTTCAGTATATCCTTATCCCAAACTCGGAGCTGGTGATAGCCTGATCTAAGGTCAAACTTCGAGAACTATCTTGACCTTATCAACTGATTAAAGAGGTTTTTGATCATTAATAGTGGATGATTATACTTCATAGTAACTTATTATAGGTGATGATAACCCATAAACAACCTTAAGCTCTCATACTCCCTCTTGGAAAACAAAACTAAGGCTACCCTGGGTGACACACTGGATCTATCAAAGTCCTTCATCTACAAATCCTCCAACTGAACCTTCATTTCATGAATCTCTATGGAATCCATCTAATATACTAGCATAGATATCAGTTAATCTTCTGGGTGTAAGTATTTGTAGAAGTATATCTATCGATGGAGAGGTAATCTTGTCACATCTTCAAGAAATACATCCACATACTCCACCACCATGGTAATAAACCGATAGCTCATAGAATCAACTGCTCCAAGGGTTATATAATCTAACTAGTGATTAATAATTTATATCCTCATATGTATGAGCCTATATTTATTCTCTTAGGTTTCCTTCTTACCCATGAAATAAAATCCCATCCCTCTATACAGACGCACCACATCCTCCTCCTGAAATAGTCAATATGAGCATGAACCATGGATAGCCATTCCATACCTAAGATGATATCAACAAGCCTAATAATTTATAAAAATAGATCCCATAAGAAGCTATATAATCCATGATTTAGATCCAAACATTAGTAGAAGTGTGTGATTGTTGAATTCCCTCCGGTCGAAGTCACCAAGCACAAGGGTCAAGCTAAGGGATTAACTGGAATATCAAACTCTCAAACAAGCGAAGAGGCAAGAAAGGAGTGGATTTTACCTATGTCTATCAGTATTGTAGATAAAGTAGATAATAAATAGATCATACCCATAATTATCCAGGGAGACTCTAGTTCAAAGGCCTCCAGTGCCTGAAGTTGTCCCCATCCCTGACCACCAGCTCTCTAAGTCTGGTGTGGACCACCTGGGGGTGGGGGTGGCAACAAGTCAAACTGTTTTCCACCTCCATATTCTCTCAATTCTCCTCTAATACATTTTTCACCCTTATTACCTCCTTAATCTAGAAGTTGTATGTGTCTGGGTGGACCATTGACTATTTATTTGTCAGCTGCATGATGGGTCAGACAATCCTATTCCAGATATCCCTAGCCATCGCAGGAGAATCACCTCCTCTCCTAGGGATGACTCAATCCTCCCTCAGAGCCCTGAACTGCAGACCCCCAATCTAGGGACCATCCCTTGAAGCATCTATCATGCCCATATCCCTGTGTATGCTATCAGCTACTTGCTATCAAAGTTTCATCTCTCATGTTCCCACTACCAGCACCAACTATCAGCGTCTGCTCACCTAAAAATATCTCTATCACTAAATCCCACTCAAGCACCCCAACATAGGTAGGAATGAAAAGAGATATCACACCATCTTGGATATATTGGTGCAATCCATTATTAAAGGTCTATTTTTGAAATAATGGATCATAAACCATATCCATAGAGTATATGAGATGTTGTGAACCTTGGCGAATACTATACTATAATCATGATACCCTGCTGAAGTTGTAGAAGCTCCTAGATACACACCACTCGCAATATGGCTAGATAAAAACCCTCCCTGAAGAGATATTCAAACTCTTTCTAGGAGAGGGTTGTCTCATCATGCATAGATTCACTAGAATTCACCATCACCCTATAGATACTTGAAAAAGACTTACCACTAGGACTTTCATCTAATCAGTATGTGTCCTCATAAGGCAGAAAACTTAGGTAACCACCTATATCCAGTCATCAGATACTTAGGGGTATGGTTCACCCTGAAACCTGGGTGGTCTATTCCTCTAAAACTCATGGATCACATTCATCATGTGCACATCCTCATATGGTACTGTCGATGCAACTTGTTGCTCAACAGATGGTGGTAAAACTAGAAAACCACACAAAGGTACCACCTCCTGTATAGGTCTCAGTACTGAATTCTCATCACTAGGTATGTCATCATCATGATCCCACTATGGAATCCTGGCTGGATATTTTCATGAAGGCGTCCTAAAATGAAATCAAGATGTACCACAACCAAAAGAGTATATCTGGGGAGCTGACTCAATAGGTACATGGAAACCATAAATCATTCCTATATGATGAATGTGCTAATTTTTTACCTATAACCACTGCCTATATGTAACGAGTCAAAAACAAGTTTATTAGAGTCTTGGTGAATGGATATGTAAGACTAAAGTCCCTAGCCTAAGAGATAAAATCAAAATGCATTAACATTGTTGTTATAATTCCAAATCCAATCCTCACAACTATACAATATCCAAACTTTGGTCCTAAGATGTAACCACTCTGATACCACTCTTTCATGGCTCAACCTACTAGGGACCACCTGGCCAAGGGTAATCCAATTATGACACTCTAATCCCACTTCCAATAGTCAAGGTTCTAGTGAAAAGCACTGAGTAGGCATAACACACACATGGGAGGCCTTACCCTAAGGTACCCGTACACACATCCACATATCCAATCCACCAACACCATAAAAAAAGATAAAATATTATTGATACCAAATTCATGAATACATCTACATCTCATAATCAGATTATAACAAAGGTATGGGAAAGCATCAAGTGAGAAATACAAGCCCACCAAAACTGATAAAGGATTTCAACCTGTTAAGAAGGAGAGGACAGCTCAAATGCAACACTGACCATGGTTTTTTGAGCTCACTATTCTCAACATTCTCCTGGTCCTCCAAGGACTTTGTTGAATGGCATGTTTCCAACAAAAGACATGACATGTGAAAGAAGATCCCATGAAGGTGTGATTATAACAATATCTAATTGGACACCCTAAAATCACCAAACAATAAGCATCAAGAGAGTAGTCATATAATCAATACATGGATATTTCAATAAAAATATGAGACATAAAAATAATATATTAATCACCTATATATACTCAATATAGACATCGTATCTTAAAAGGGATCACAACCATATAGTCAGCCACAAGATTCTGCTCGAGGCGTCAAGGTAACACTCATTCAGGAAAACCCACTCCACAAGCCTGGTAACACTGATAGTGATCATCCAATAGGTCATTCTAATTGGCCCTTTCCATGAATAAGTACTCACTATACAAATAGGGGATCACACCCATGACCTCTAGGGTATACTGGAACCTTCTTAGAGTAACCCTCTAAGTAGGGGATCACATGCCTATGTATTGGTCATGATGATTTCTTAAACCACACCTAGGTAAATAAAAGGAATATTAGAGGATCCCACCCCAATCAAACGAAGGGATAACACAAATTATATATGATAAAAAACTCATAAAGGGGGTCACAATCCTATACTAATGATGTAATGTCACACTATACCCTCATAGGGATAGACTAATGGATCACACCCAACTAAAACTAGTCTACAATGAAGGGATGGAGGGTCTCAACCTTCCCTGGAGAAAGTATATGGTGTGTAATGGGAGTACACAGTGTGTCTCATCTACCTTAGGTTTTCCTATGCCTCTCCATCTCACATGGTATATACGTCACCATATACACAATATGTCATTTTAGGATACACGATGTGTATATTTCAACTAAAACTCAACGTGTCATCTACTCATGCCCATGTACACCTGTTCATGCCTGTATACTTTGCTTGTCCTTGTATGTTTGGTCATGTATGTGCCCATCTACCCTTAGGGTACACATCGAGCTGCCAACACCAGGCCACACAGCATGTGACATGTGTCACAAGGCGTGTGATATTTTTCTCTATGGGTAAGCCCTAGAACCATAGGAGGGGAGTACACTATGTGTGTTCTTATAAAGTACACACTGTGTAGATAATAATTTCACAGAATTTCCATGTTGTTTGATGAATCTCAATCACATTGCCTCTTCCACCGAATCCACCATGTGCCTCGCCAAAAATCATGGATCTCAGTCTGGATGAGCCTGTCCATTGTCGGTGGTTGAATTCTAGTCACATCCTCTACTCGAGGATTGTTCCCTATCACACTGCATTATTATCATTGTACCAAACCAAAAATTAGGGTACACTGATCTGATCCTGATCATCTTCTGTTATCATCACACCTTAATCACTCCCTCAATCATGAACCCAAACCCATGGTGAAGATCCATTGTGACAAAGATAAATCATGCAGTTATCTTCCACCGAGTATTGGTCGAACTGCTGACCAAAGGAAATGTTGGAGATGGATGTGCAAATAACGAGGGAAGAAAAGCACAAAACACACAAGAGGAATGAACCTCGACTATTTTTTAGGTTATCCTTGATTTATTTCTATTATAATGAAAAAAAAAAGAACCAAAATCCAAATAAAATAAATTCCCCAAATCCCAGAATGATAAACCCACATCTGCAAACATGATCGACCCACGAATCAATATTTTAGTGGACTCGATTCATTTTCATCATGAGATAATTAATGGGGGGGAAACCAATGAAAATAAAATTCCCTACCTTGATTTTAGATCGATCACTGATGTATAATGGTTTCACGTCTTTGACACTAGTGAGATTCCCAAGCTCTGATTGGCACGTCAATTGTCAATCCATGGTCCGTCATTGTTCCTCCAAGGACGATCCTCCAACATATCCTCTCTCAATCTCTAGGGTTATATGGATAACCCTAGGGATTTGGAATAACATATATTTTATAATTAGAGGATTAGGTTTCTATGTCAAAAATAAAAAATTTATTTATTTATTTATTGTATTATTTATGCCTGTGACTACACTTTAACAAAATTCCTAATGTTGAAAAAGGTTATGTCGTGCCCAGAGTAAATATCACATTCTGGATTCAACAGTGGTCTCAGATTTCCAATCCAATACTCCATTTGGGATTTATTCCATTATTTTAGAAAAACCTTATGTGTATTCTATAATATATTTAATATTTTTATTATAACAATATCAAACCTCTCTGAGCCTCAGAATCTCATGAAAACGCAGTACCTAGATCTGAAAATATTATTAGATATATTATAAATATTTACAAAAAAACTTATTTATTACATATCATGAAAATAGAATAGGAAGCGAGGTTAAATCTTCCTTCGCCCTACCCATTCTGGAGCCCCCTTTATAACGAACTGAGATTTCACTGTATATTATCCTTAAAAAATAATATATTAATAACATGTTTTTCACACTATACTAAACCAAAACGAAAAAAACTTGATAAATTTTTAATATTAAATATGACCTTTAAAACATAGCTGTTAAATTAGCTGGTAAAAACTTAAGTAACCATATTGAAAAATCAATAAAGTAGGAAGAAATTGCATCTGGAAGAAGAAATATTCCTTATGATGCACATTTATCATAGTTTGGGAATTATTTATCTTAACTAGGGTTTTCCATGGACCAAACCCAAGTAAAACTCAAGTGATTATGGTTTGATAAAAACTTTATATGGGAGATGTTCAAGCTCGTGGATATTTCCACAATATCTATGCTAGCTGAATCGCCACCTAAAACTGCAACCAAAGATTATCTAATGTTTAGGTATTACATGGAGATCATAATAGTTTATGTATATATAAATTAGGATTATATTAGCATGTAATAAAATATTTATATGTATATAAATATCATGTATTTTTATACTTTTCGAAAGGTCATTTTTTCTAAATTCACTTTATACTTAAAAAATGTACTTTCTAGAAATTGGTGTTTTATTTCAAGGAAATAAGTTTATAATGATTGAATAATAGAAATATATTTTTATTGTATGAATAATAATTTAAAATATAGTAATTATTGATTTATATTATATATAATAGTTATTAGACCAAAATTTGTTTTCCTATAAAAACAGTTTTTCATAATATTTTATGTCCTTAATTAAAAGTAAAATTTATAAATTTTAGGATGTTAATTTGAAAAATTAAATTCATTTTTTATTTTATCATGGTAATATTAAATTAAGATACAAAAATTATATGTTTTGAAAAAAAATGATTTTTAGGTGAATAGTGAAATATATTGTTTTTACTAATACTGTGACTTTCATACCATTATTAGTGTATAAGTATGAATTATAAATTTATGATAGATTTTATTAAAAAAATATTTATTTTATAATTTACATTATACACTTTAAAATATTGATTATAGTTTACAAATCAATATTTGATATTTTAGAACTCAAGTAATATTTTTCTACAAATTTATTCTGATACATTATATATTTATTATATTAAAATTTATTTTTAAAACTTTTAGAAATTGAAATGGAATAAATAGATTTAAAATTATAATCAGAAGGTAAAAATTATCTAATAAGAAACTTGTTATTTTCTTAGGCATGAAGATTAGGTTACCATAGGAAAAAATAGTTACCACAGTAAAACGATTATTTTTCAAAGAAATATACTTTTCTAAGTGTTGTTAATTTTTAAAATAAATGAACATATTTTAAATTAAGACCCTAATATGAAATTTTTACATAAATAATTATAAATTAACATTCATTTAATTTATAACTAAATATAAATAAGATTAAAAAACACATAAAAATTAAAATGTAATTTTTCTACAAAAATGGTTTTTCTACACATTGTATGTTTTAATTTCAAAGTTAATTTCCATAAATTTAGAAATTTAATTAGGTAAAATGGGGAAAAATTCATATTAATCATGTCAAAATTGGGAAATAAGGGTCATATTACATTTTTAGTTGTAAAATAATTACCAAGATTAATTTTTAATCAAAATTAATAAGGGTAAAAAATGGTTAAATGAAGTGTATTGAATTTTTAATAATTAATAGGTATCTTAAAACTTATAGAAAGACTTTTTAGGTATTAAATTCATTCCCACATGTTTCACCTATCATTTATTCACCTAACCTACCTAACACCCATGTGATACCATTCTTACCCCTCACCTAACTTTAGTTTCCATGAAAAGGCCCCTCTTTTTCACCTATAAAAGGAGATCAATCCCACCCATTCTCTCATACCTATCATACATAAAGACATTTATCATGAATTTAACTTCCCTATACATATATAAATCCCTCCTAATGAGTTATTAAGGTTCTAAGGAGTCCTCCCAAGCTTTAAGAAACTACTTAGCAAGGTAAGGGTTTTCCTCCTTTTTATTCAAGTGCTTATTTTATAATAATCCACTTTTATTTCCATATGATTATGAATAAATGTGTTTATAATTTATACTTTAATGTAAAAATGATTTTATAATGATAATATATTACCCTTCTCTCTCATTAAACTCATTTCATAATCCCTTTTGTATAGTTTTCATGCTGTTGAAATTACTCTTTGATTCTCTCCCTCCTCTTTTCAATTCAAGCACTTCCTTTGTTATAATCCTATTTATTTCCATGTGATTATGCTTACACATTTTCATAATCAATAATTTACTATGAAAATGATTTCATATTAATGATATAATATCTTTCTCACTCATTAAACCCATTCCATAATCCTTTTGTATACCATCATGTTGTCAAGTTCATTCCTTGATTTTCCATCTTCATGTTGCAAATACCCAACTCTAATATCATTCAAGGGTATATACATAAATTAAGTTTATAAAAGTTTATGGATATTAAAATTTTTCTAAAATATGTGATTAAAATATTTATACATGATATTCAATAGCTTTAGTGGAAGTTAGAAATTAAGGTAAGGGGTTTTCTTGACTCAAATCTTTTTCTTGAGTCATAATCACTCCACTTTGATTTTGATCTTCCATGATTTAATTATTATACCCTAAAATGATCTTGTGTTGTATTTCTATCTTATTTTATAGGTAAATCACGTTTCACACCAAATTATTCTTCCTTTATGAATCTATTATTTCATAAAAAATATAGTTTTGTTAAGAATAATTGTCATCTCTTTTAATGGATTTTTCTCCATATACATGTTTTTACTTCCTTCCAATGTTATCATTTCCCAATTATAAAATCAAATTATTTTCATCTCCAATTATCCTTATATTCTGCTTAATTAATTTTAAAACAAATTTATTATTATTATTTTAATGATGTGGGTTTTCAATAAATGCATTTTACAATATTCAAAATGATTTGCCTTACCATGATCTTATATTCTTCCCTTATGATTCCCATTTTGACATATGTTTTATTTCTTATCAAGGTCACTTTATTGGAATTTTTTTGAAGCAATGTTGTAATAATTTTTCTATTTATATTCAAAAAAAAAATTATAAAGTAACTTGAAAACCACATGTTTTTAAGGTGATATTAATAAACTATTTTTAAGAAAGATAATTTTGTGATTTATCTTCCATTTTAAAATGATTCTTCTCCAGTTAAGTAATGGTTCATAAATCACCCTATATGTTCTATTTTTAAATAATCCTTTTAGGTGATCATATTTTTTGTATCAAATGATCATGTTTTTATGTGATTATATTTGGAAAATTTATGAAACTCGTTTTCTTTCCATGTGTTATTTATGATAAGATGAATGATTTAATTTTAAGTAGAACTCATATGTATTCATGATGAAGGTAGGGGTCCCATATCATCATCCAATGCATTGTTTAAAGTTTTATATCTTATGAGATAACTATGGGAATTGAGTGAGCAGTGATCTCTCCACTATTGGAATTTGGTAGTGATGTCTACTCCACTATAGGTATCAGGTAGGGATACCTACTCCATTGTGTTATGGGAATCAGGTGGTGATGTCTACTTCACTATGAAATGATTACCTCTTCTTATGTTTGTGCCAATTATTTTTATTGATATATGATTTATTTCTAATATATTCCAAATATTTATTATATTCCATGTTTTAAAGATATTTTTCTTTCTTATGTTATGATCTCATGTTTTTTTATTTTCATTATATGCTCCTAAGACATGTTTTTAATGACCTTTATTGGGTATTATGTTTATATGACATGATCCATAATGATAAATCCATTTTTATGATTACCAATTATGATCCCTTGATATTTTTATCTAATATTTCTCCCTTACTCATGTTTTACCTCATGTTTATGATCTAATGGTTATGAATTATTGATAAGTTTCCCTTACTGAGCATTCGATCACACCCATTTCTTATGTTTCCATTCCTTGGGTTATGAAGATGGTTATATAATATGAGATGTCCATTATAGGGTTTAGAGGATCACGATTATGGAGAAATGCAAACACATTTTTTAAAATGAGAAGTTTATGTAGATAGTCTCCAAGACACTAAACCTTTGAATCCTCAAACTGTGCGACTATTTATGATATGTATTTATTTAAACCATGGTATCAATATAATATTTGTGTGGTTAGTATAGGTTGTTATACCCTCACTAGGTATCCATGTGCCCTAGTCATCCAAAGTGTCGTATACTAAGGCTTCACTCACCCTAGTCGCCCTTGGAGACTCCTTGCTAGGGAGGCCCTTCTCCCAGGGCCACTCATTAAGGTGATCCTTCACCCAAGGCCCCTCACTAAGGAAACCACTTTCCTAGGGCCCCTCGCTAGGGTGTCCCTTAACCCAAGTCCCCTCACTAGGGAAACCCTTTGCCCAGTGCTCCTCACTAGGGTGACCCTTTTCCCAGAGCCCCTACCAGGGAAACCCCATTCTCCCAGGTATCACACCTAGGTAACCCTATTAGGTAAAAACCATTCACTGGGTATCACACCTAGGCTACCCTACTAGCGAGAACCCTTCACTTAGGTCTCTCATAAGGTTTACCCTAATAGGTATAACCCTTATCCTAAGTCTCACACCCAGTAATCCCTATTAAATAGAACTCATTCACCCAGGTCACACACCTAGGCACCCCTACTAGGGAGAACTCATTCACCTTGGTCTCACACCTAGGTTCCATTATTAGGGTGAACCTATTTTCTCAGGTCTACTATCGGGGAGCCCATCTAACTCTAATCCCAAACTAGGGCACCACATTTCCCATGTATCCTACCCAGGTGACAATTCAACCAGGCTCACTGCCTGGGCACCCAACCCTACCATACATACTTTGAATTGAGATAATCCTCTTAGTCTCAAAAATTTATTGAGTTGAGATGCTTCTCTTGGTTTCCTTATATGATCCTCTTTCCAAGTTTAAGCCCCAAAACATACCTTTATCTAAGTCACCTACTAGTTCAGGAACTTCATGGTAACCTTAATGCATAAGTCCCACTCAATCCTTTATTTCCTCCCCTTTTGTGACACAAATTTCCTAGTTTCATGATGTAAAAATTCATGACAATGTACTTACTACCTGGCATTAAACTAAGTGGACTAGTCCTATCACACAACCTTAAATTATACAACTTGAACTACGTGGGTTTCGATTCCTGCTCCTTCAGGATACATAGGATGCCTCTCTGAGGTTCTATCCCAACATCCTCAAACATAACTTTACCTACATGACATGTATAGAGTTCTCTATATGATGAGAATAATATAATTCCTTGAGTTGAGATAAAACTATTGGTTTCCTCAAATTCACCATGAGTAGAGATAATCCTCTTTCTTTCTTCATATATGGTCCTCCTACTAGGTTTAAGTATCAATCTCCCCATTATTCCTTAATCATCCAGTTACCAACAAAAAATAGGGTAAACAACCATAAATGGGCCTCCTATTAGGTGTAATACCCAACCATACATTCTCATATCTAGTTACTGACAGACATGTTAACCAGAAAGGGTCACTCTTTCTTAATTCCCACACCAACCATTGATAGGTACCCTCTACATAATAATCCATTATTCATGACATTAAACTACTTGGAATATGTTTGGGATGCATGACCTTGAAAGAAACTCCACTTGGTCATGGTTACATGACCTTAAAAAGCACCATGTTTGTCCTTTCCACATGACATTAAATGGTATGACATGTCCCATTAAGTAGAATTGAACTATGTGGTTTATGATTCCCTTCATAGGGATACATAAGAATCCCCTATCATATGCATGATCCCAACTCTAAAACACCTTATTCCTTCTTGGATGGTGATAAATTCTAGAGTTCCCATATATGGTTGTAAACCCTAGTATCACTAATTAATAATAAAAACATGGAGAACCTCTAATACACACAGATGTTCATATCTCCACATGGTTTCAAGAAGATCATTGGCATAGGGGTAACCATTCCCACACTAGGATTTGAGAAGGATTCACGAATATATCTTTAATATATAAGAGAGTATTAAAGTAGGAAATAATTCCCCCTTGAAGGGTGTAATGAGATTGACCTCCCATTCTCTCGGCCAACACACATTCCAAGGTGTCATCGGTAAAGTCTTAGTGACTACCTACCTTTGGAAGGAAGGTCTGCATCAACCCAAAATTTCAAATTTTATAAGAACAGCAGGGTTTCCATCATAAACACTCACCTAAGTGTCCAAGGTGTTCATTCCATAATTTTTTAGAATTTTTGTATTATATGCATTGCTCCTTTTGAAACTCTTGTTATGTAAAATGTTCCATATTTCATTAATTTTTCTACTACTATGGAAACACGTGTAACTTTCCATTACCCACTTGAAAATTTTGTATATAAACCCAAATCATTCAACTATCCTATTGAAATCAATTTCTTCCTTAACCTCAGTATGCAGCACACTTCTTGTAGCTCCAAAAAGATTTTGTTCTGTGTCTGAAAAGAAACAACACCCATGTTGGATATCTTAAGAGTTTCACTATCCACAAGATGTACTTTTATATATGTTATGATATTATAATACCCCATTCTCCTCTTGGATTTAGAGTGAAAATAATCTCCTTGGTCTAAAATAAAAGTATCGAGTGAACTAGAAACACTCAACAACAAACAACTCAAATCTTATAAAATGGGATCTGGGAATGCACTTTCGAAAGCATATATTCTAGAATTAACACTTCACCTATTCATATGGACATTATTACCACAGTTCCAACACATGATACAACCTTAATTAAAACTACCTCGGCTTCTATTTATTCTTCCTTTCCCTTTATTTTGACTCTTCCAAGCAGTGGAACATCCCCTACCTTCTCCACTATAGGAATTTTTGGTTGATGCTTGGATATACTTCCTTATAATATCCTTATTTAGAATCATATCTATAACATTCACAAATATTAAGTTCATCTTATCACATGAGTTACTCACCATGATAACCATTTCATCCTGTGATTCTAGGAGTGATGAAATAAATAACAACACCCACTCTGGATTTGTGAATGTTGGTTATCCTATTCTATAAATGGTGGAAAAGTTGATATGGTGAAGGAAATATCCTTGGTAGGGGGAATATCACTTAACTTGAGACCCTAGACATGTGTTGAAATTATTTCACCCAGATTACAGTATATTAACCTAGGTTAGTTCTTCAAGTTTACATGACTTCACTTACATGAAAGAACCAGTGCACCAGCCCTATTTGAAAAACCTATTTTTTAAGAGAACCAGCACCCCCATGTTTTGTGCCCTGGTAACTTGCACAAGTCACATCATGTGCCCAATATTGATGCACCTTGGTATATATATTTTCCTATAAATAGACCATAAAATTTCATCATTTGAATCTTTTGTATGAATAATTTGTACCTCTTGGAAGACAAAATGATTATCGAGAATTACTGTGAACCTTGGTCTCCAAAACCTCTTTATGTAACTTAATTTAGCCTAAAACCTAATGTAATTAACTCATAAATAAGGGTAATTGTGTTTTTTGAAGTTTTAACACGTCAAAACCTTCATGGAATACCACTTTTCCTCTAGTTATCCAAAACTAGTGTGAATAACCCCACACTAGAGGATACATTAGGACACCACTCTGCCAATTAATATCAGGAGGCCTCTCTACTAGGGAGAACCCTCACCCAAGTCTTCTCATTGGGGAGACATTTCATCTTGTACTACAACTAGGGTGATCTATTTTTAAGGATCCCACATCTAGGTGACTATTTCACCCTAGCTATACCTAGGGGACCCCATTCACCCTACACTCTCACTAGGGTGACACTTCACCCTAGCTAGTCATTAAGATGATTCTTCTCTCTAGCCTTCACTAGGATGACCACTTTTCCCTAGGTTATACAAGGGTAACACTTCTCCCAAGGCTCTAATAGGTCACCCCATTCACTCTAGTCCTCCACTAGGGTTCCCCATTCACCATATTTTTCCATTAGGGAAATACTTTACCCAGGTATCCCTATTAAATTTCCAAACCCATATGAAATCCTCTCGAGCGCCTCATTCACTCAATTTTCACAAAATGGATAATAATATTTACCAAAAGACCTTGTGAACACTTATAAGCCTGGATAAACTCTTTACCAAGTGTCATTATCCCATGACTCCTCCATTCCCTCCTAATATACTTGATAAAGTCATGCACACCAACATGCACCCTATTGATCATGTATTCCCTTAATAAAAGGTGCTTCCCACTTTTCATCCCTAACTGATAGGGCCCTCATATATTTTACAATCATGTATCTCCTTGATAATAAGGGTACTCATCATGAAGACACTGATGAATTTGTAACTATCTTAAGGTGATCGTATTGGATGTTGTAGTGTCTTGTTGGTTTACCTGATTCTACTCAATGAGTCATAAAAGCATGGGACTCCTTCCTAGGTTTAAGACCTAGACATGTTCCCATTAATGATTTAATCACTAGGAGACATCAGTGATCTAGGGACATCTATACTTGGGGAACCCATGCATAAGCCAAAACATATTTCCCATTGGTCTATATTCTCTATGATTCCATTCATCCTTCTACCTAACCATCAACTGGAAAGTGGCAGACGCTTACATGGGATTCCTCTTAGGTATATCCTCAATCCATCTTCAAAGGGAATCTTACTATGTGTGAGGCCAGATAGCTTGCTTGCACTTGACTCGCCTACCAATTCATGCATCTCTGGGCAGCATTTATGCTAGTTTCACACAAATACTAGATGATCAGCATAAGTTTAATCCCCAAAAATCCTTCTCAAAAGGATATATTCCTTGGGATACATCCTTCTCAAAGGACTATATTCCCTTTGAGACATCCATATACTCTCCTATTTCATTAAAAAACATGATGAACCAAAAAGAGTAACCCATTCATAATCCACACTCAATCTTCAATTGTCACCCCTTTTATGGAAACATCTTAGTCACATAACATAAAACTACACAACAACATCCTAGTCTCGTGACGTAAAACTGAAAGACAATTTTCTTACCATGTGATGTTAAACTACATCATATAGTCCTATCACATGACTTTAAACTATGTGACTCAAACTATGTGGGTTATGATTCCTATTAATCAGGATATATAGGATTCCTCTCTAAGGTTCAAACCCGAAATTTTAAACCATATCCTCAATGGTCCATATTCCTTGTGAAACCCATATCCTCACTGGGACATATTACTTGTGATCCATATTTCCACTCTTTATTGGTCCATATTTCCCATGAACCATATAATCCTCCCTTCAAGGGACATATTCCCTAAGAGATGGATCTTTAGATATAATATTCACTATATATGGTTTATTCTAACTCTGTGGTTCTACTTTCCAAAGGAAGGCGACCACTTAGACATATCAGAAACTCCACAAATGTGTATCAAACTGAGAGGATGGGATTTCGGGCTCATCCACACATTTTGGGGGGAATTATTTCCTACTATGGGACTCTATTATAAATTTAAGACATGTTTTTGAATCCCACCCAGTGATATTAATAACATCGCTAGTTACCCTCATGAAATATGGTCAATCAAATTCGGATGTGAATTAGTGAGAACACATTTGTATGTTTTAAAGGTTCTCTATCTCCTCACTTATTTGGTGAAGGTATTATATTTTAGTTTAAAACCTTGTAATAAAACACTCTATAATTTAATGTCATCTAGGGAGATAGTTTGTGCTTGATGTTGGGATCAAGCATGTTAAAAAGGATTCTTACATATCCCTGTGAAAGGAATCATAACCCATATTGTTCTATTCCATTTAATGGGACACATCATTCCTTTTAAGGTCATGTGACAAGGTCCAATTCCAAATATTTTAAATTCATGAATAATAGACTTTCTAGGAAAAAGGTGCCCAATGATGGTTCGTGTGGAACTTATGAATAAAGAGACCCTTTTGGTTGACCTCAAAGGGGATATTACCCAATGAGAATGGATCAGTTTGGCTAACAAGAATATGGACCACTAGGTTGTGGTGTGATCTCATTAGAGATATGGCACAAAAAAAGAGATATAGTAATACCCGGAGTGTCATGAACCAACCTGGGTAACCAACTAAATTAGTACCCGAATCATCCCTGACATGACCCAAAGGGTGTTCTTGGTCCCCATGAGCTAGAAACTAGAACCTAGGTATCATGAATGAATAAGTAGAACGATTTCACAATAAGAAAATCCAAAAAATATGAAAGCAACATATAAGAATCCATAAAATAGTCGGTATTCCAAATCATTCAATAAGGCAAAAGTAAAAAACCCAAGAACAAAACATCAATCCAAATATGACATCACCACCAATATCTCCTTGTAATATATGGATCACATACTCTTATTGTCACCATAAACACCCAAGGTTATGCTATCAAAAACACTCACTACCTCTAAATAGTGCTTTCCCTTTTCTTGTACCTGAAAAAATAAAGTCTACATATGCCCAAAGGCATATGTATGGTGTGAAGAACACTATCCCAATAGTATCCCATCAAGAAATTTCATAAGTAGGACATATCAAATAAACCAAATATGATAATTTTAAATAAAACATGGAATGGTAATCTTTTTCGCAATTCATAATAAAACATGCTTTTCAAATTATTTCAATGGTAAGTATAAAACATGCACAAATAATAATTTCAATCAAACAGGCATAAATAAATCATTTCATTAACATTGTCATGTAATTCATTTTTTATCATAGCACCATAGTTATAATAATTAGGGTTAGTTATATAAAGGTTCAAGGATATTCACATATCTCAGTGAAATACGGCTCTAGGTGTGCATACTTCCCTAGGTCTCAGGCATAGGGGGAATAAGATTCCACCCCAATGAATGAATTCCCTGCCCTCATCAAAGTTTAGTTTGTGTTTTTATCATCAATACATGGATAGTTAGAGTTAATACATGCATATCTTGCTGGTTTTGGACTACCCACCTAACTACCCAGTCTCCCATGTGCCTCAAGTAAATAAACCAAGGGGAAAATTATTCATCTCAAATCAGTTTCATCATTCATCATTCAATAAGCCCCAAATAAAGTTTCAAAAATTCCATTTCATTTGAAAAAACAACATCAAATGATTTTATTTAAAACTCATCCCTTTCTAAAAAAATCATTTTATTCAAAGTTCATAAAACATTTCATGCCTTCATTTCTCGAGAATCATCATCAAAATCATTCTTCAAATCATTCATTTCAATTCAAAATCATTTTTTGAAGATCAACACTTTATTTAAAAATCCACTTCCTAAGAGGTTTCTTCAAACATACCATTCCATTTGAAAACATTCATCAAGAGTCTCAATTCATGCTTTGGAAGTAAAAAAAGAAGATCCATTTCAAATTAAACAAGAATCAAAAATTTCAACTGATAGGAATTACATTATGAAACCATCTACCTCAATCATGATATCATCAACCATCTAATAAGGGATCCATAAATTTAGAGACTAATGGATAGAATTAATCAAGAGGGGGTCTTAGAAACACAATCCATAAATAAAGATCCAGATCTATCAACAACACAAGGATCCCCAACCCTTGAAGAAGGAGATACACAAGGGAAAGGGGAATTCACAATCAAATTAAGGATACACTTATCAAAATAGATTTAGTGCTTGAATCATCAATTCGGTCCACGAATATTCAAGGTTGGAAGGGACAAAATTACCTTAAGAGAGCCTCCAAGGTCATAGGGTTTGAATTAGGTTTGAGAGAGGATATTAAAGAAATAAAATGGAGGTTTTGGTAAATGAATTATGATACTACCCTGGACTTCCTTGCCCAGAATGACATCACTGGCTAGCCTCTAGCTACCATCAGCTAGTCGGCGGTGCTGGTAAAAATACCTAGGCCTTTAGAAACCCCATTGGATGGATGGTGGAGTTCCTGTAGAAACTCATTTCTTATAGTATGCCACTAGATGGCTAATGGGTCTCACCATCTAGACAATGGACTTCCTAATGGAAACTCTTACTTCTATCAGGCCACTAAATAGTCGGCGGCCCTCACTGGCTAACCATTGGACTTCGTATAGTTTTTATCAACTGCGGGCCTAAGTCCACTAGAAATCCAAACACCCGAGCACCTCCCAAACTTTCAAATAAGAATCAAAACCACACCCCAACCCATCATAGGATATAAAAAATAGGAATAACTAAAAATTTGCATGAAAAACAAGAAGATAAAATCATACCAAAGATCATACCTGAAAAAAAAGATTCAGGATGTTACAATTCTACTTGCCATAATTCATTCTGCCCTTAGAAAGCCTTGTCAAGAAGAATGGTCCAAAAAGAGATGAGGCCACTTCTCTCTCATCATTGTATCACATTCACAAATCATTTGAGTAACTGAAACATAATTCCATATAACTTGGACCAAAGGAACAAATTTATTCCATAATAAAGTCACATGAGAATAAATAGTTTGAACTGAATACTCAATCACAGTCATATCAGGTTCCACGTCAAGATCTTCCCAATTCAAAACATGGGATAGGTCCGAAATATGTTTCTTGAGCTGTGACATGTGAAACATGTTATAGTTAAAATTCATTTTTGGTGGAAATTCTAAATGATATTCAACCTTTTTAATCTAATCAACAGCCTCAAAAAGTCCCACAAACCATAGTGCCAACTTCCCTTGTTTTCCAAGTTGTCAGTGACCCAGTTGAAGAAATACTCTCAAGAACACCTGGTCACCAACTGAGAACTCCAAATGACATCGATGATGATCCCCATAAGAATAATATCGGCTCTGAGCCATCACTAACCTATGAAGAATCATCTAGATCTTCAACGTCATCTTTTAGACCATGCTAGGTACCACTGGGGAAGATTCACCAATCTCTGACTAATAGAGAGGAGATTTAAAAGGTCAGGCATACAAGGCCTCAAAGGGTTCTATTTTAATAGAATAATGGTAGCTATTATTGTAAGAAAAATCAACAAATCCCAAGTGGTAATCTCATGCTCCTCCAAAGTGAAGGACACAAACATGAAACATGTATTCAAGAATTTGTATAGATCATTCTATTTGACCATCCATCTGAGGATGGTATATTATGCTCATCTTGACCTGAAATCCCATCACCTCATAGAGTCTTATTTAAAAACTAAATTTTAAACAGTGATCCCTATCAGAAATAATGAAGATGGAACTCCATGAAACCTGAAAATATCATGTACATACAAATTTCCTAAATCCTCAACTTTGGTGGTATTATGAATAGGAATAAAGTGAGTTGATTTGGTCAACTGGTCAATCACCACCCAAATTGAATTATTTTCTTGAGGAGTATGAGTTATACTAGTAAATAAATCCATTTATATCTCATCCCATTTTCAAATTTTCATGGGGATGGGTTGAAGCAGACCAAAAGGCTTATGATGCTCAGCCTTGATCTGTTGATGGGTATAACAATGGGAAAAAATCAGTGATGTGTTGTTTCAAACCTTTCCAATAGAATCAATGTATCATGTCATAAAACATCTTATCCATTCCTGGGTGAACCACCCACTTGGAATGATGAAAATCCCCTATCATAACCTTTCTCATAGGTGATGGAATGGCATAATGTTTCTTGAAACAAAGGATTTCCTTTGAAGATAGAAACCATTCATCAATGGTCTCCACACTATATAAATAATTCGTGATACCTTGGAACTCATCATCAATATTCTTCTCCTAAAGGATCATCTCGATAAGAGGGGATTTCAACTGAATAATCACAAGAAAAAACTCAGTCTCATCCTCTCATACTCCCAATCACATGTTAGAAAAATGTTCCATGTGATTCCACACCTCTGATGATTCCTTCACAGCCTGGGATAGAAAATTCATGTTGAGAGAATAAAAAAATCCCCTTCCCATAGGTGTAGTAAATTTAAAAGTCAAAATATTATAGGAACTCCACTCATCACCTCTGTAGGAGATTTAAATATTTCTACAAAAAAGATTTAACTCAAGCTCTTATGATCAGAGTAAATGGTAAACCTTTCCCTGAAAAGGTAGTGTTACCAACTCTTAAGGTTGTGCATCACAACCATGAGTTATAGGTCATATATGGGATAGTTATTATTATGTATTTAAAGCTAAAGTGGTCCATAATCTACCGCATGGTCACCCTTCATGAGAATGAAACCCAAACCCAAACCTAAAGCATCCAAAAAACCATATAACCCTGCCCAACCTCTAGAAGAGTTAACTCTAAACCTAAAATAAAATGGTGTTTCAACTCTTTAGAGGAAGTGTGTTATTTTGAATCCCAAACAAACTTCACTCCCTTGTGAGTGAGATCAATTAATGTAGAAGCCATCTTGGTGAAATATTTCATTAACCGGTGATAATACCCTACCAAACCTAAGAAGCTATGAATATCAAAGACATTATGTGGTTCCTCCCATGACAGGACAACATTCACCTTTTCAAAATCAACTGAAATACCATGTTATGAGACCATGTTCCCCAAGAACCTCACCTCCTGAATCCAGAATTGGTACTTTGATAGTTTGGAATAAAGTCATGGATTCCTCAAGATATTCAAAATTTCTCTCAAATGAAGTACATGATCCTCATTAGTTTTAGAATAAACCAAGATTTCATCCATGAATAACACAAATAAATAGTTGAGATACTGTTGTATATCAGTTCCATAAAAAAAATAGGAGTATTGGTTAGGATGAAAGGCATAAAAATATTCTCGTAGTGTCCATACCTACTCCTGAATGTAGTCTTTAGGATATCATACTCCTTGATCCTAAGCTGGTGATAACCAAACTGAAGATCAATCTTAGAGAACTGCTTCACCTTTTCAGATGATCAAATAAATCATCAATTTAGGGTAATGGTTATTTTGTCTTAACCATAACCTGATTGAACGTCTGATAATCAACACAGGATCGCAGGTTTCCATTGACCTTATTGGTGAAAAGAACTGGTGCTTCTAAAGGAAACACACTGGGTTAAATGAATCCTTTTAATATAAAGTCATCAAACTGATTATTTAGCTCCTTTAATTCATCCGGTTCTATATGGTAGGAGGGGATAAATACAAATGAGTACCCAACACCAATTCAATAGAGGACTCTACCTCCTTATCTAGTGGTAGACTAAAAAAGTATGATGGAAACACATCCTGAAATTAAAAATATACTGGTGGAAGTTCACTACAAGATACATCTTTCTCTAGTTAAATATAATACAAATATATCATCCTACCAAGCTCTAGATGAGGATGAATGGATCAGAAAGCCCTCAGGTCCCACCTTCCCTAAAAAACATGGAACTCTCCATCAGGTGTAGTAAAGGACACCCACTAATGATAATATTTAATCTGAGCTTTATGGGAAACTAACCAATCCATTACTATAATAACATCTAAATATTTCATTTCAAGAACCAAAAATCCTCTAATGAGATCAATCTTCAATAAAGAGAAGGCATGAGATGGACATTGGAGAACCTTCTCCCTCTTCATCCTGAGAGGTGTTACAATCACCGTCACAAAAGGAATGAGCTCCATTAGAAGATCCAATAGGTCCATAGTGTGGTTTGAAATGAAGAAATGAGAGGCACTAGTATAAAATAAATCATTCACTAAATATGAATCAATATAAATGATACCTCTCATTGTCACAAGACCCATATCAGTTCCCACTAGAGATTCATCCATTGAATGAAGTTGCTTCATTCTTGATGCTTGTGGTTAGAACCCCATTTTTCTTGAAGTGTCTAACTAAATTTAAGTTCTTGTCATTACTAAAAAGATCATGCCACTATGTGAGCCATTAAAAACATGGAAAAACCTATTCAAGTGGCCTGAACGTCTGTGTGAGCTATAAATATTTGATGCCTCCATGTAAGCATGCTTCGAGTTCCCAATATTTTGACATTAGAAACATGTTATTGGGCCTTTACTATAAACTATAGTAGATCTGGAGGAATTTTTTTTAGGACCACCATCAATGTTTCCACTATTAGGCTCATTCTTCTTTCTCTTCGCTTTAAAGGAACCACTAAAGTTGTCACTAGGAGTAAGAGGAACTCATGTTAACCCTAACTTACCATTTAGGTCAATTTTTTCTATCAGGGCCTTATCTAGAATATTAGAATAAGTGGTAAGATTCAATATAAAGACTTGATACTATATATCTAATCCAAAACCCATCTGAAACCCCTTGGCCTTCAGCTTCTCATTCGACACCACCATAGGTGAAAACTGATCAAGTTCAGCAAAATTATTGGCATACTAAGTCACTATCTAATCACCTTGGTGAGGGTTTAGAAACTCTATAGACTTATCTAATACCATCAACTCTGGATAGAATGGTTCCATAAAAATTTTCTTGAAGTATTTCTACTCCAAGTTCTTATTCCGCTTCACTAGAACTATAACATCCTGCCATCTCCTGCTAGCCCCCTCAAGCTTGAAGATGACACACTTCACCTTAATTAAATCTAGTATCTTAAAGAACATTAATATTCATTCAATATTTCCCAGCCAATCATATACCTTCTCATTATTATTTTTTCCCTGGAAGGATGGTGGTTTCGAATGAAGAAACTATTGGGATCGATCTCTACTATTACCCCTTCAAGGTTCTGCCTCTATATCCGGAATGGGGATAGGTGTGGCCCCTTATCCCAGATCCTAGACTTCATGCACTACTAACTCTATGAGTTTCTTGTCAATCAGACGGTTTTATTATTATGGTTCATCAGATACACCCTCCAAAAGTCTGATTGGATGTCTTCTTGGTGGAATGGTACTATAAAACATCAATATACAATAAGAAAACATCAGTTAAGAGACAAAAGAACATCGAATCTATCAATTAGAACTCAACTTGGGAACAAAAAACTTAGATCAAAATTTGGGAAATGTCTAGAATCATATCTAACAACTCATCAAAGACACTTTTTCCCAACCACCCATGGTAACCTAAGGCTCGCTGCGATGAGATATAGTTAGGATCTCACTCATAACCTTCCCATAAAGTCTCAATAATCCTATCTACTATCTTCCAATATATTCCTAACAGCATACTAACATCCATGAAGATAAAAAAAACCATCCTTTGATACCATTTTGTCACAAACCAACCCGGTTAACCCGCTAAAGCGGTACCTGAATCATCCTTGAAATGGATCGAAGGATGTTCCTGATCCCCATGGGCTGGGGACTAGTTCCTGGGAATCAACAATGATCAGGGGGAATGATTTCACCATAAGAAAATCCAGACAATACAAAATAATTAGAAAATAATCCATAAAATAGTTGGTATGACAAGACAATCAATAAGGGAAAGGTAAAAAACCCAAGAAAAAAACATCAATCCAAAGACAACATCACTATCAAGATATCCTTGTAACATGTGGATAACATAATTTACCTGTCACCACCAACAACCATGGTTCCACTTTCAAAAACACCCACCACCTCCAAACTGTAACATCCCGGCCCAGGAGCCACTAAAACAGTGCCTCGATCTAGTCGGTCACATGGCCTCAAACGTGCCTCCCTTTATGTCAAAGTTTTTCAAATAGTAGTGAGGGTATATAGGTGGTACGGTGGGGAGACTATACCCTTGTGATGAGAGTAGCATGGCAATATAAAATATAATCAACAATGGAAGCAATAGAAATTAAGGCGGTGGAAAATAATAATAAATGAAAACAAATAATAAATAAATAAACAACCATGCATGAACATGTTGAGTAATGAATGAAGTAAAACAAGTATATAGTAGGAAATAATACAACAAGACCAAACTAAAAAAATATAAATAAAGAAAAGACTAACTCTGTAAGGCAACCCGAGTACATGCTCAGCCGCTACTCCCAAGCTCCCATATCCAGACCTAGTCCATAATGGAAACGTCCCAAAGCATAGTCCAGAGACCTAACCTACAACAATGAGGTCTTTTTGGGTACCCCAATCCAATGGAATCCCAAACAAGGTGTGAGATATACTTAGTAATTCACCACCAAAGGTGTCTAATGCAATCCAGACTTTGAATATAAAATATAGTTGTGTGTAGGTATATCAAAGTAAGTAGTGAAGTAAATATAAATGAAAACCTATTGGATCGAGTTCCTCAAGGAAACCTAGATGACTATACTTGCTTTGACCTAAGCCAGAAATGTTTTTGAACATGTTCCATCATGTATATATATGCATATATGTAGACACTAATATATGCACAAATATACATGCATCGGCAAGGACCCATGGCTTAGTGACCAGACATCTAGATAAGGATATTATATTAGCCTCACCTTTTATATAAGGGGCATCATGCCCATAGTTCTAGATGAATTATAAAATAAAAAGGGGATTACATTTAATGAAGGCGTATAAGCCTAAGGAAAACCACATCAAGGTAATTTAGATACAGTTTTACACGTTTCATGGTATTATGATTAGCAGTTATGCTCAATCCAAGAGAGCCATAAAATTTAACAAAATCTCATTTATCCCTTGATCTCGTCTAAGTAGTTTCATAATA
Source organism: Viscum album (assembly GCA_963277665.1). Taxonomy (NCBI): domain Eukaryota; kingdom Viridiplantae; phylum Streptophyta; class Magnoliopsida; order Santalales; family Viscaceae; genus Viscum; species Viscum album. The sequence goes on from OY728167.1 coordinate 743,656,866, forward strand.
AGGAACCCAAGTGTAACCCAAGGATTAATTTAATTCATACAATCTCTGGACTTGTCTATAGAATTCCATGTAAGGAGCCCAAGTGTCATCTAAGGTGTAATATCAATCATTTACCCTCTGAGCCCATCCAAGGCATTCCACATAAGGAACCCAGTTATTCTTAAAGGTATTTATAATCACAACCAACCTATAAGCTCATGTAAGGTATTATATGTAAGTAATCTAGGTATCTCTTAAGGCTTAATATCACATTATGCAACCTATGAGCACGTCTAAGTCATTTCGTATAAGGAACCCAAGTGTCACTCAAGGTTTACTTTAATAAGTAGGTATGTTGCAATTGATAATTAAAATAGGACATAAAGTCTTCCATGCCATAATATAATTCAATCCATGAAAATCAGTCATTTTATATGTCAGCACACAATATAGCCATGGGATGCACCCATGCCAATCAAAATTCAATATACATTTCATTATAAATCTAATTATAAAAGATAAGGAGGGCCATGTAATCATGCATACCACAATAAAATTCATCATGTTTGTTTATTTGGTCAAGTTACCTGACGATTGATAATAAGGGCCATGCAAGGATTAGCCAAACAATGATTCATTTAATTCATCTACAACTTTCCACTAGAAAAAGGAGTACACTAAACACACCCATAGAGGTGGCCTGGTAATTCGCACAACAACGATCGCTATAAACATTTTTATTTAAATAACCTTATGTGGTGGCCTAGGTTGAGTTTTCTACTTCAAACCATATTTTAGGGGTCTAAGGAACATCAAGTTTGTGCTCTAAGCAATTAATTTAAGGTATTTTACAATTTGGGAACAACGCACGAAAATCTCGGTGTGCGGCACAATGGATTTATTATATAAACGGTGTGGATTTTAATGGAAAATAATATAGAACACCTAACTTGTTCTTAGGATTTTCCACTCATCCAATATTGATCTTTGATTCGATCTGAAATGAGAGAAATTATAAGATTAGAAAAATGAACTAAAAATAGGGAAAATGAGCTCTCATAGAAAAAAAATCCAAAGATGGTGAGATAAAATGAAAAATGAAGAAGGAGGAGTTGTAGACTAACATATATTATTATAATGAACCTGACGGTTCTTGAATTAGAGCTCATATGAGGGATATCCCTAGAATCTTATAGGAGGAAAAAGAGGGAGCTTGAGTGGCTGTCAGGTGTGGGAGAAAAGAGTGAGAAAATAGGAGAATGAAGGAGATAAGGATAAATGGGGGGAATGGTCATTTACACCCCTTTAATGATTCTTGCAGTTTGGTTGCACGGATAAGGCTGACCATGTGCCAATTGTGTGGTGCTATTGGGTAAGTGGAACTAACTATGCGGACTAGGAGCACAGTTTGAAAAACCATGCACAGCCCATGCGCCCACTTAGGTAGTTTTATGTAGACATTATGCACAGCCATTCACCCCACCTTGAATGGTTTAAAAAAACCATGTGACACCTCCTTCAAGGTCGCATGGTTTCTCTTAGAGGACTACATGGTTTAAAAAAACCGTGTACCCCTATCCGTTTCTCCTAAAAAGTGATATTTTTTAGGCTCGATGATCCAGAAACTCATTTGAACTCCTGAGACTACTCTCAATCCTTAAACCACATCCAAAAACAACACATTTAAGTGTCCTAGCACTTAGATTTACATTATGAGGCTTCGTTTAAGATTTGACCCATCCACCAAAAGAAAAGTTAAAATTATCTTGGAATTTTTAGCCGGTTCATAACACAATACGTTACAATCTCCCCACCTTAGAACTTCTCATCCCAAAAAAGCCTTTGGAAATAATGAAAACATCACTCTATCTACTTTGGTCAGGAAGTTTTGTTCAAGTGGTCGTATTTCATTTCCAAATGCCCAATGAACCTCTAGGAAAAACTTTAAACATGTGGTACTTAAGCCGCTAAAACTCATGCCAATGCTCACACTCAAAACTGAAACCACGAGAAATCACTCAGCCGAGTCCATCTAACTTGAGACACAATCACGTCGACATCTATTTTATCATTCGTCCTAATGCGCTCCCCACCATAGGTTCTATATTTCAATGGCCAATTCCAAGTCATGGTAGTTCCTCCATCGAGATTGCCTAAATAGGCACATCATCAGTGCCATAGAAAAACTCTCGGCATGTTTATCGAATTGCACATGAGGAAATTATCCCCATTACTTGATTAGATCAAAATGGTTGAACTCCAATCAACCCCGCTTAAACTGGTTGCATCATCTTTTCCTTGAAAAACCCCGACTGGCCTATAATCTACACATGTCCTATCCTGAATACATGAAAAATGTGATTACTTACCGACCACATCTAACTACTTGATAGAACTCAATTCGGACCATCTTCAGCTGACTATTTTAAAAAATGATCTACTTTGATAGTCGACGCTTCATTTAAAACTGAACTCAGAAGCCTTTATCCCAAGGCGTGCTGAGATTTTTTCAAGTACGCTCACTGAATCCCGTACCTGACTTTTGGTGACGTCTCTTGACCAAACCATCTCCCAATCAAAGATATCATCGTGTTCTAGCACCAACACTGACACTATCTCAGTCCATCATCCATGGATCCTCAAAAGATACACTGGGATTAACGCCCTCATCTTGATTTCACCCAAATCCATAATTGAACCTGTACCTATAATTTATTGAAGATTCTATTCGTACATTGATTCCATTGTCATAACAAAATACGTGAGTCAAAATGACCATCCAATGACTGGTCTCAAGGTTCTGTGACCCATCTCACTTGAGGGTCTCCCTGCAGTGATTGACGACTCACTCCCCACTTTAGGAGCATCCTTTTAATTTCTTTAATGAAAATAGAAACTAAACCATATCCCATACCCCGTCCATTTAAGGACATAACAACAGCATGGCTAAAAGGATGCTCACCCCTGAGCGCTAACATAACATCACCCCTAACTCATTCTCACATTCCAAAAATATTTACTAGGGTGTTTAATGAAAATAAAACACATCGAGGGTCAACACCCTTAAACATCCATTGTTGTACCATGCACCAAGTGGCTTTCCTTTAAACTACTCCTTGAGCTCAACTCCCAAGGATTCCTTCCATCAAACCATAATAACTATTTAAATAGGTAGCTCAGCTTATAGTTGATGTTATCTCAGTGTACTCAGGGTGATTTTAAGATAGGGGACCAGACCACCTCTATATTGGGAGTACACTGATATTTTATCATTAGGTGTGTATAGTTCTCCCGAGCCACACTCACATCATCAGTCAACCATATTGGAAAAATATCATGATGTTTCAACCCAAATCTTAGTTGTTGAGTAGCTTGGGGATAATGATAATCCAATAACTCAAGAACCTCGTCTGGCATGTGTCTTTTTAGAGGCTTCTTGGTTTCCTGCATCCCTCTGTCTATAGTCGACTCAGTAGTGACCCTAGGTATGCTATACATGATAGTATCCCCTGAGGGTATGATGATTTCCAATAGTGGATGTAATTGGTGAATAGCTTGAAAAATGAATCTATGGGAGGCAATTTTATCATGATGTGTGTAGTTTCTTGGTCCATCATCACCCAAATTTATCATGATACCATGGGGTTATGATCCTTTGTCACATCTACCAGAGGCACCACCATCTAGTATTGGAGGCATCAAAATTAACATGAAAATTGATAGGGTGTATAAGCCTCACAAAAAATGTCATAGCCAATCTAAGCCACTATCACATTATCCCTAATTACCATCATATATGATCGCATCTCATATGTTCTGCTTCTATCATTGATTGTCTTTCTGGTAGGAGAAGGCCTGTACGAAAAAGAAATTTGAACTCTGAATATAGTCTCAAGAGTTTGAGAGTGATATCAGTGGACTGATACTAGTGATATCTTGGATGAACAACCTAAATCTTTATTTTAGAATTTGGACTTCACTAAGAAGGACATGGGCATTGAAATGAGCCTTCATCCATGCCTATAGAACCTGTAATGATCCTTAGATAAAAAACGACGACTTCCCTTTATAAATATGCAGCAGACACTTGGGTATATTCACTAATATTGGTACCATTAAACCCAAGGGTTCCCCCTTTTCTAACTTGGAATACATCACAAATGTGCTTTTCCTAACACCATTATAGGATTTGTGCATTGAAATAAAGTACCTGCTTAACTACATGGCTACGAATTCATCCAGATGAGTTTTAGGAGGGATCGTTGGATTGATTTTGTACCCCCCCCCCCCCCCACTCCTCATAATGTCCTTGTTCTATCTCTAGACAATAAATATCATGTACTCCTCTGTTCATTGTGGATGGATATCTAGTTGGGTGATTTTATGTGGGTCCATTTCCATGAGGAATCAAAAATATTTTCATCCATGTTTTGAAATTAATATTGATTCACGAATAGGGTTCCTTCCTCATAGCATTATGATCCTTGGTTTTCAGTGCTTGGACTAGAGAGTGTTGCCTCTTGAGGTCATCCCATACAACCTTTAGTGGGAGAAACTCATCATACATATTGCCCAATATGGGGATCCACCTGATTTTTTTGGATATCCCAGAGATTGATGTCGACTTCCCCATATGGAAAATGAAAGGTTTTGGTCTTAGAACACCAACGGCTGACTATATTAGGGTTGACTTCGGGGTGATGATAAACTGAAAATTGTGAAATATGGATAGCCTCGTAAAGTATGATAGCCCTAAAATGGTCCCCAATTCAATACAACTCTGGCCCACCTAATAGGGCCATGACCATTCCTTAGAAAAGTTTCATATGGGGCGAAGGTCCCACTAGAGGATTCGTCCTCTCCTTTGGCTTTGAATGGAATATTTCTTGATGGTTGAGTAGGACTCAGGATTACTACTCATCTTTGATTGATCATGTACTAGGAAGTATAACACCTCATTATTGGATTCATGGATGATCTTCTCATTGAGAGAAATGTTCGCTCGAACGATACCTCATGCTGAAAGGATTTGGATGGTGGAGAGATCCGTTTCTAATAATAAAGTGTCAATTAGGAATCCAAATCCATAAAAAGGAAGTCATTTTGGTAGCAAATAGTTGAGTAAAGTTGGTTCAAAGAGGTTTTTTAGGGCCCAGTGGCGTGGAGTGATCATATTCCATAGGTTGGGATCAACATCCCCAATCATCTCTTTGATTTGAGTAGTGAATTAAGCATCTGAAATGGAGATTTAAGTATTTTCCATCTTGTACATGAAAATTATTTCAACAGTTTATCAATAAGATAAATCAAAAGTATAAAAAATTCCCCAAGTCAAATACAATCCAAAAATTAAAACAATCGGGCGGAAATCTGACAATGCCAATTTTATTCGCCATGGTGTGTTTGCCTAGGGTACTTATCCCAGGTGTGTTTTCCTAGGGTGGTTTCTCCCAAGTGTTTTTCCCAAGTGTTTTTACCAAGTTGTTTTTCCCATGAAATCTTCATTTAGATTCCTTTATGAAGCTCGTGCACCCATCATTCCCATGCTCAATCCAAGGTGAAATGGGAAGAAAAACATGCTTACCTCAGGTAGCGTAAATGACTTGGGTGATCAGAGAGTGAAAATATACTGAGATTGCTTCCAAAGAGAGTGTGGAAAAGTATGGGGCACTATTTATAAGTATATCCACATCCTTCACCTAGGTATCCACCTACTCCATTCGCTCAGGTGTTAGCATCCAGTGACTAGCACTCATAGATCAGCTACTAGCATGCACAACACACAGATGAGGTTGAGTGCATATGAGTTGCGCCCTAGTCTGACCTAAGCACCCAGTACTCTCCCATTGAAAAATTATTCATGACAGAGTCATATCTACCTTATAATTATATCCCCCTTGTTCCAATTAGATCCAATTCTAATGGGGTCATTTTTTGGTGATCCTTTTCTACAAAGGATTGAAACCTTGATATGGTGAAGGAAAAATCCCCAGGAAGGTGAATGTCACTTTTACCAAGGCCCTAACCATGTTATTAGGGTACTTTTCCAAATTCCCTATATATTTACCCATGATAGGGCTTCAGGTTCACGAAAATTCACTTGCGTGAAAGCATTGGTGCACCCATCCCCTTCGTAAAACCAATTTGCGTGAGCATGCTAGCGTGCTGATGTCATGTAACCTGGTTACTTTCATGATCCACCTCATGCGCCCAAGCTTGATACGCCATGATATCTATATTTTCCTATAAATAGACCCCCAAGGGTCCTCATTTTACACCTTTGTAAAACAAATTTAGACCTCTAGGAAGACGAAATAACACCCGAGAAGATCAGCACGCCCTGGTCTCCAAACCCCCTTCAGGTAGCTTACTTTAGCCTAAAAATTAAGGTAATTAACTAAGAAATAAGGGTAATTATGTTACCCAAAGTTTTAAAACATCAAAACCTTCATGAAAGACCACTTTTCCGAAATTTATCCAAAACTAGGGCGAAGTATCCCACACCGAATGGAACAATAGGGCGTCACTCACCCAAGTCATACTTAGAGGCCTCTCCACTATGACAAAATATGATGGGCCAGACCAAATCATATGGTAATTACATGAATTAAAGAAAATATTTCATTACATCACATTCCCAAGACCTTTTATGTTTATAGTTTTAAAGAATCGAGAGAAAACATTCACTAATAAAACTCATGTATTTTTTAACTAATGGGCATTTTTCATTCCAACATGAGAGCAACTACTTAATCCATAACAAGTCTTCAACATATATCAAAAATTATCTTCATAAGGTACCCTTCTAGACAAATATTTGTATTAATTTTCTTCATAACATGAGGAAATGAAAGTATAAGAAAGGGGTGATCTAAAATGCTTGGTAAAGGTAAACATAAATGATAATGATCAAAGATCATAAGTGAGAATAAGATGAGCATATGAGTATAATCAATATACATAAGAAAATCATACCCAACAAAAATTGGGTGATAAATCATGGAATAAAGCTTGAAATAAAATAAGTCATGAATCAAAAGACTGATTCAATAAACATGATTCGTGAGAGCATAACATAATCATGAGAACAAGAATAAAACTATGAAACATCATTCATATATGGCACATACATTAGTATAGGGAACTTAACTTTCATGAGCCACAACACCAGTTCACATTCTTATGAGTAACTAAAAAGTAATCACGAATACCTATCTCATGAGATATAAACTTTAAACCAATGTATTGGAGGGTGATATAGGAACTCACCCATCATCATTCATACTTATGAGTTCCACTTGAAATCAATCACTTGTCATATCATAAAGAACCCATGGATATAAAATGGGTTTCATAAAACTTTCCAAATCAAAATCATTCAATTTTATAGAATAAAGAACTCACGGAAATAAAATTGGTTTCATTCAACATATCTTAAATATATCATGGAAATAAAATGTGTTTCAATGACATCGAGTAAATTCCTAGGTAAATACCACTCAATCAAGATAATGAAGCATATGGTATTTACACCATATAGATAAAGGATATACAGTTAAGATAATAATTTTCCCCACTCAATCAATGTATGGGAATCTAGGTGAACACCCTTCAATCAAAAGAATCAATAATGGGGTATTCATAGAGGAAAGGTATTGGAAAAAAAATTACAGTTATGCACTGAAAACGATTAGTCAAGACAAAGGTAGTGACGGATAAATTATACAAAAGAGAAGGAAATTACATAATCCACCCATAGAAAGGTGGATGGTAGCATTTGAAAAACATCCATGATCAAGCATAAGACATGTTAAAGGACAATGTCATAGATGAAAAATACTTTTAAGGTGTTTTGAAAAAAAATCACTTTAGAAATAAGAAATATCCTTCATCTTTTGAAGTCATTTTAAAAGATATATTTTCTAAATCTAGTGGAAAAATAATTTTTCTTTTACAAAACATGAAAACATAGAGATAAAGTTTCAAATAAAATTCCAAAGGTGATGGAAATATGTGTTACCATGGAAAATGATAGAAGATATCATTTTCAACATATTCATAAAATGGTGAAGTTATGGGTAACTTTCAAAAATTATTTTCAAAAAGTTGAAGTGAAAAATATAGAAAAATTTACCATTGAAAAAGAAACTTCAATATTTATTCCTTGAAAAACCACAAAGATTGTCAAAATAAATTTAGGGTGGAAAATATTTTGAAATTCCTTTGTTTGAAAACCCACATCGTAAAAATTGTATTAAATTTTACTTTTTAAAAGGGGAAAATAAAATTATTAGAATCATAGAAAATAATCCACATTATCTTTCCCAAAAATAGAGGATAAAATCGGCGAAAAGGAAAATATGGACTTGAAATAAAGATCCAATTAAGAGATAGAGGTTTGTTCCTAATAATGTTATACTTTTAGGTGGGAGAACAATCAAATTGGAAGTTTTGAATCAAAAGAGACATTCTCCCCAAAAAGATAAAAGATAACATCATGAAATATAAGGGAATCATGATACAAAATGATAATGGGGTTGTATTTTTACCATGAAAAAGAAAACATGGTGTATAATATAAAGATATCTCGAGGAATTCAAATTTGAGACAAAGAACCCCTTACCTTGTTTCCCCGCTTAGTCGAATGCACTCTAAGATCGTGTATAAAAAAAATTAATCACCTTTTTCAGAACCTTTTTCAAATACATAACCTTTTATAATTTTCATTTATAATTATTCCCTACATTTATATTAGTTATTTATTATCTATTTTTGATGTCAGGTGTAAGTAATCTTGATCGTTTTGAACTATTTTCCTAATAGCGGTGTTGTTATTCATTATTCTCTCAGTGTATCATTACAAGTTCATTAATGTTACAGTAATGGATGACTTATAATGATTTATGAATTTTAAATTTCCTTTGATCAGTATTTTAGTCTTTATCCTGGAAGATGAAATTGACAACAAATATTTTTCGGTGATTTTTAAGCTATAAAGGGTGTTTTCTTAACTAATGAATTAAATATTGATGTAACTTTTCCAGAACCAAAAAAATAATTATTTAAACATTTATATAATATTATATTAGTAATAATTTTTTCATAATCATCCATGATAAAATGTCATAGCATTGTTCAAGTAGGTGGTCAAATCATCCCAAACATGAACATACCATGTTTAATAAATGATTATGAGGTGATCTAATTGCAATATAATTACAAGAGTATCATAATGATACCATTTAGTATTTATTAGTGTGATATATCATAATTAGAATGGATGTATAAGAAGAAATAATGGATATGAAAATATTACATAATTTGAATTAAAATTTTTCCTCTTAGCATGCTTGTTTTAAATGATTAAATTAAAAATAATCATTTGTTGATCATGTCATTAATAGGTTCTCCAATTTTTCATACAATAACCTTAATGATATCATAAACATCATATTTATCTATTAAATTCATTCTCATGTCCATCCATGTAAGGCGATGATGAAAAGAAAAATGGAAATCAATCATCCTGTGGAGGCGGTGGTCCAAACATATGCATGGTTTGGTTTTCCATAGGACGTGAGAAATGAATAATATGTTTTATCACTTAAAAATCTAAAATATGTTATAAATATCATACTTATTTATTAAATTAAACATCCGTCTGTGTAAGGTGGTTAAAGAAAATGAAACATGACATTTTGTGGAGGCGATAGTCCACGCACACCCAAATGTCGTTTCCGCTTTTCTTAGGGAAAAAGGGAAGAGTGATTAATGCTTGTAAAATCATTATAATAATGCAAAAATATAATAAGTATAATAATTTTATCATTTTAAGATGGTGAAAAGAAATTTTAGAAAGAAGAAATTCACATAAGGAAAAAAGAAGAGGAAGAATCAGTTAGAAAACCATACCTCACTACTTGGCTATCTCCTTTGTGAAGGGGGTTAAACCTTTGGGGAATGGTCTTTTGAGAAGAAAGGAACCTAATTAAGGTGTATAGGAGTGTTGAGGAGATGGTTAGCCAGATTTTGTACCTAACTAAGGTGGTTTTTGTGTGATGGGAATTGAAGAGATGAGTAACCCTTTTATAAGTGAAAATAAGTAGTATTTTTGTAAATAGCCATAACTTTTCAATAATGGAAATTCACTCTCAAGGAAAATGGATATAAAATTGATAAATAATTGATAGAAGATGAGATAAGTTTGATACACACCTTGACCATTCAATTAAAACATTTTTAACATGTTTGTCCCTTTCCCTCTTAGGTTACTCATTTTTACCATTTTGGTTCTTACCACGGTAACTAGTTTTTACCTAGGTAATTTATTATTTATGACAAAAAAATAAAATGGTTCTTATCATATAATTTGGACGTGATGATTCCAAAATTTAAATCCATTTTTTATTCAATTTTTAAATGAGTTAAAAATTCATTTTAAAATACTAAATGTATAATATATTAAAAAAATTGAAAAATATAACTTAAGTTCCAAAATGTCAAATATGAGTTTTTAAATTAAAACCAACATTTTTAAAACTATAAAATCACTTATAAAATACATATTTGGTCTTATAAAAAGGTTTCATTAATTTCCCATTGATGATTTCATCACCAAGAGACATCAATGAGTCAGGGGAATCCATACTTGGATAGCCCACGTGTAAGCCCCAACCTCTTTCCCATGAGGTCCCCATGAGTCCAATAGTCCTTTTGTCCGACCATCAGCTGATAGGAGTTAGACGCTTTCATGGATTTACTTTTAGGTATAATCCTTGATCCATCTTCAAAGGACCTCCTACTAGGTGTGAAACCTGATGGCCTACCTTCACCTGACTCACTTACCAAATCAAGCGTCTTTGGGAAACATCCAAGCCAGTTGTGCCCAAGCACTGGCTGGGCGGCATAATCATAAATCCTAGACATCCTTATCAAAGGGTCATATTCCCTGAGATAAATCCTTCTCAAAGTTCCATATTCCCTACAATCCATCATTCTTAAAGGGTCGTATTCCTGGCAAGCCAACCACATAATCTCCTATTTCACCACCAACAAATTGGATGAACCAGAAAGGGTAAACCATGCTTAAGAACCGCTCAATCCTTTGTTGTCTCCCCTTTTACGATAATGTCCTAGTCACATGATGTAAATCTACATGAAAACTTCCTAGTCACACGATGTAAAACTGCATGACAATGTCCTTATCGCATAATGTTAAATTGCATAATATGTTTCTATCACATGACCTTAAACTGTGCAACTCAAACTATGTGGGATTTGGTTCCTGTTAATTAAGATACATAGGATGCCTCTATGATGTTCAAACCCAACAATCTAAACCATATCCTCATTGGGACATATTACCTATGAAACCCATGCCCTTTTTATTCCTTATTCCTCATGGGTTGTGTCACCGCTCCTTATCAAGCTATGTTCCTTAGGATCCATATAATCCTACCTCAAAGGGTTATATTCCCTATAAGATAACCTTCCTCAAAGGACCATATCCCCCGCAAGAAGAACCATAAAGGTCTTCCCATGCATAAAGCCCACACTAACCCTTTTTAGGCATATTCCGCCTAGTAGTCTGTAGGTCCTAGATGCATGGTCATAAAAGGCACTTCACTTGGTCATGGATGCAAGATCTTAAAAGGAACTAAAATGGTCCTTGTCACATGACCTTAAAAGGTACAACATGTCGCGTTAAGTGGAACTAAACTATGTGGATTTTGATTTCCCTGAGAGGGGTACATAGGAAATCACTATCATGGGTCTGATCCCAACTCCACAACACCTACCGCATCCCTGGATAGTAATAAACTCCTGGGTGCCCAGTCGTGTGGCTTTAAACCAAAGCATCACTAATCAACAATAGAAAGTTAGAGGGCCTCTGATACACATAGATGTTCACATCAACACATGTCAATGATCGATCGCTAACACGGTATTAATCAGTCATGCACTCGGATTTTTGAAAGATTCATAAACATATCTTAAATCTATAAGAGAGTCGCAGAGAAGATAATAATTCTCCCCTAAAGGGTGTAATGAGATTAACCTCTCATCCTCTTGACCAACATGAATTCCAAGGTGTCGTTGGTAAAGTCTCGGTGACCGTTTGCCTTTGGAAAGCAGGTCCGTGAAGACTCAAAACAACCCACGACGGGACACACGTCGGGGTTTCCATCGGAAGCACCGAACTTTACCTTTACTGATTCTAAATGAATCTACATCATGTTGAATTCATTGACATGATCATCCATATTGCTCCTTCCAACATTCTCACACCGAATAGCCTATTCAATATAAACACTTTGTATATTACAATTGGCTTCTCATACATATCAGCAAGATTTTTCATAAGTTCTAAAGCCATCTCTACTTCACAGATGTTATAATCCACGTTCTAGGCTAGTGACATGTGGATCATCACCAATGATTTCGTATCCAACCTTTCTCATTATTCCTTTTTCATCGCTTCTGGTTTGGTGCTGGTCAACGAAAGATCATGATCATTTTATCATAGACAATCATCTATCTACATCTTCCAGAATCCAAAATCCTTCTTGTCAAACTTCTCCACCCGGACCTTAAACACATTTAACACCATTACTTCCAAAATCAATGAACTCCCACTAAATCTGAAACACGTAAGAGGGATCAAGAAAATCATACCGGATTTATCCTACAAGGCTAATGGTAGAATGATGCTACAAAACCAAGCTCTGAAACATTTTGGTCAGGGTTCCATCATACCAAACTCTAAAACTGACCTCTTGTGCCGCTTATTTGGTCCCATGAAACATCGATCACTATAAGTTATCCGCTAGAACTTACATAAAAGAAACAAAGTTCAAAACTTTGACTAAAAGGAACATGCATTTATGATGTATCTGGAACTAGGAAGACAAGTCGCCCTAGACACACACTACAATGCTCACATACAAACCAAACAAGAACTCTCAAAGGATAAGCGATAAGAAAGAAATGTAAGAAAAAAGAAACACGAGTATTTACATGGTTCAGATTAAGTCCTACTCCATGGGGGGAACGCTAAAATTACTTTTATTAAAGGAATGGAAGATGATTATAATTTTTAATAGTCTCATAGAACTAATTTCCCCACCCTATAATTTAAAGTAGGGTCCAGCAGGTGCTATCGGTTTCATCGTCTTCCGATCTTCACAGAGAGTACGCCCTTTGGATTTGATATTCACGAGCATCACTTCACTTAGTTAAGGGTATTCATTGTCTTAACCCCTCCTTCCAATGAATAGTGCACACTTCTGAACACTCTATGAGTTCCCTTTATATAGCCTTTTAAAGGACCCTTACATAATCCTCATGAAGTCCGAGAACACCTTACATAACTCTCTGTTTTACTCTTATGGAAATCATGTTCATCTGCACACTTCCCCCTTTCAAACTCATCATTTGTGTTTCTAATCGGCCTGATTTTGGATGTTCTGATTCCGATTGCTTTGCATCCAGACTTCTGAACAACAGTTGTGCCACTCTACCCTCTTAATCCGGTTTCAGAAATAGGACTTTTAGAATCACTCCTTTCGTTTCTAACACTTAGCCGGAAAATGGTTTTCACATGGCTGAACCTAATACAAAGTTTGACTTTTAGTTATATATAATTGATGTTTTTCATGGAGTATTATAGGTTGTAACAAAATGTTAAGGTTGGCATGAGTACGATTCTTGTATCAGGATACAAAATATGCTCATGAGGAATAAAACGAGTTTTGTGCGCTGAATGATGCACGAAATATACCACATTGAGTGTCATATACTATATCTTTGGTATACTAGGGGTGCATGTTTCATATTTGGTTTTCCTCATACCTAAGGTTGGTGAGATACCTAGCATGAGAACCTTCATACTATGATACCTTTCTTACGCAAGTCTTTTTCCTTAACTAATCGTGAAGTGGTTGGGTATGTTACTAATCATGTCATTGATTAGAGTTAAACCAAGATGAGATTTTTCCACTCGTATAACGAATATGATATCTGGGACCTCGGTTGAGATTGATTGAGAGAGTGTACGATCATACCTAGATAAGACATATGATGTGCATATCATGTGATGTGATCATTCATAAGGGTGAACAACATGTGATTTATTCATCGACCTGGTCAGTTTATACTTGGAGAATCGAGAATGTATAACTGACTATACGAGATTGAAATACATTGTGTCATATAGTTACTCAATGTCTTGGACAAAGGGATCACATAAAAATGCATGCTTTCATATGATGCAGCTGGTGGATACGGGTATAGAGATACATGTGTTTGGTACAAATCACGTCAAATCTCTTTATAGCTTGAGTGGCATTGATGTTTTACTAGAGATCACTCTTTGCTTACATTTATGAATTCAAAAATTCATATTTGTTGTTAATGTTATAAAGGTCCATGGGGTTACATTTTTTTGTTGACTGGATGAGGATTAAGTTTTACTCAAAGAGCTGCTCTAAAAGTGTTTTAGAGTTTATCTAAAAAAGTTTTTGATAGATATTCACATGGTATTTTATATGATGTGATACAAAGTGAATTTGTTGATAACATTCCAAGTGTTTTGGAAGATATCCAAAAAATTGGATATGGACTCACAACTTATTATATATGATACAATATAAGATGAAATGACACTAATTTTATGAGACTTTAATGCAAGTGAAAGATTATTGGAGATTTTCCCTAACACCTCTATATTGTATGGTATGATATCAATATGTTATATAGTACAACATACATGAAAACCTAGGCATATCGTATGCCTTGTATTAGGGGATATTGTAATGCTTGATATGAGATATCATGCCTCTGTCAAAAACTAGTAGTAGTATACAACATAGATTATATCATATGACCATATTATAAATGTTATAATTTAAGGAATCGTCTTGTATGACTCAATGGAATCTTGCGATTAACAATGGTAGTGGAATGTTAAAGGTTAACTTTCAAACCTTCCCTATGTTGGTTATCATTATTATCAAGCGTTTCATAAGATAAAATGCATGGGAGAATAGCAATGGTCGGGGGTTACAACCGGTTTGTTACTACATTCATAACTTATAATGTCTGAGTTAATGCATGTAGGTTGGTCGAGGCTTTAAAAGGGTGGATGATGCATGAAAATGTGTGGTGTGCTTGTTCAAGTGCCTCCTACAAGATTCTCTTTGTTTCTCTCTCTCAGTCTCCCTTAGCTCCTTGGCATGAAAGCCTTTGATTTTTTTATTCTTTAGATAATCCCCTTTTTTAATTGGGTTGAGAGGTAACCCTTACATAGCCCGAAGACCCAGAGACACATAGACCTCAACATAGTATCTCAAAGGCCCAATGGCTTGAAAGTCATCACATGCCCGAAGACTCTGACCCAATTATACTGAAACAACCCTTCCTCGGCACCTCTTCATGATTGCACATAGCTCACCTCCTAATGTTGCTAGCATACTGCCCATGTGCATAGTTGCACGGGCCGATGATGTAACAATCCCCTACGAGCTGCTAGCCCAGATCGCAAGACCGGCCACACCTTGACCGACAATGGCCATGTGGCGAGTATTGTCCCCGACCTGTATGAGGTTTTTAATTTCGCCTCCCCCGCAACTCGATCTCGTGACCTCAGGCATAATAGCCAACCAAGAAGGCAACCAAAGTATTACCAGAGACCCACAGGGTAAGATGACTATGTTCATGCCTGATGAGGTTGGGTCATGATAGATGGTCTGACCGCCATATCACTCCTTCAATCCAGTGATAGGTTGGCTTCGTCTTGTAGTCGTTATTGCTCGGACCTTTCTTGGGGGTGCTCCGGTTTTTTAGTTGAGTTTGTCTTGCTCTATGGCCTGAAGGCCTAGTGGTGGCCTGAAGGCCCTATGGCCCGAGGGTCTTGCCCTGATTTTTTGCCCGAAGGCCCAATGGATTGTAGGTCTTTGATGGCTCGAAGGCCATGTGGCCTAAAGGCTCAATTTCATAGCTCGAAAACCCAATTCATGTGAATAATGGCGCTGCTATAGTAACTTCGAAAATACCCCCCCACCCCCACCCGGATTTGATCCCTCACCACCCACCCCAACTACCCTTCTCTCTTGCCTTTTGAGAGATAATAGCATATCGTGGGAAATGTAAGGATCATGCTCATACAATGGGTGATTCGTATCAACCTGTGGATACACCATGGAGGAGGGAGTTTGTTGGATGCCTCTAATGAATCTTCATCAAGTTGATAGAAGGCGGTTGCACTACCTCATCAGTGTAAGGTACACTTTATTTTACATATACATGGTTTCAATTTCATACATGATGATCTTGGAAAATGAGGTTTCGAATCGTTTTCGTTGCCTTGAACGTGTCATTTGATTCTAAGAAACCCTTTAGGAATGTGAAACTTTCAAGTGGCCTCTAGATTGGTAATGTTGATCCAAAATATATGGTCCTTCAAGTGATGCGACCTGAAATTTAGGCATATTTGATTCCACTAGAACTTTTTGCAAATCACTCAAGTGTTAAAAACTGGCTTACTCAACTCCGTATATTATTTGAGTCCATCCATACTTGATCAACCCTAAAAAAAAGGCAATGTTCAATCATTCAAGTAAGCCTAGACTGACAAGTCAAAACCTTACTCAAAATAATAAAGGAAAATGAAATCAAAGAACTAAAACATTAAGTTCATATCAATGAACGACCCAGAAAATTATTTTTCTACATGTTTTTTATATATGTATTGATCCTTCATTGATATTAACTTCATGTTTTGGTCCTTTGATATCATTTTTCAAAATAATAATGACCATTGAAAGAAATGTGTTTTTTTAATAGCCAAAGAAGCGTATTCTGGCTTTAATAGTCAGTAGAATATTAGTTGGAGATATTGAATGAAATATATTCATAATACATCATTGAAAAAATTCAATATACAAAACATAACAAGATGGGAACACTTTGGCAAGGATTTTTTTTTTTTTTTGCATCATTTTCTTCATCCATTCGGAGGCTGCAGTTGTGGATTGATTCATGGAAGGCTCGTGTCATGTACTTCTTCAGCTCCCAGTTCACCTTCTCTTCATCCCACATGAATCCTTGTAAGTTTTGTGAATAAAAATACAAATTTAAAAATATTGTCATGAATCAAACGGCGAATCAACCCCATTTGATTGGCCACGGAGTTGTTGGGTCGAAAACAGATTGGTTTCAAATATAAACTCAGTTGCGACAACAAAAAATTGTGAGAATCACCAATGTAAACGAAGCGCCAAACCAAACAGCAAATAACAAATGTGGACACAAATTTTAAAGTGGAAAACCCCTCCTTTGCGGAGGATTAAAAAACCACGGGACATCTCCGAGAAAATTCACTATGAATCAGAGAGTACAAAAATCCAAGTTAAACTCGAAACTTGAATCGCAAATACAGCATAAAAACCTATGCGAAAAACCACACTCTGATATGCCTCTGTCGCCTCTCTGGTAATAGTCTGTGACAATACGTCACCCTTCGGAGATCAAAATCGAACTCGCGGCGTCGTTGCAGCACCTCGTTGCACAACCTGATTTGCCGCTGCACGCTGCTGCTCACGCCCTAGAAAACAGTCACCCAAGTATCTGCTCTCCTTGGGTTTTCACGCACCACCAAAATTGTCACTTCCTTGATTCGCTGCTTCCCTTTTAATAGGCTCTCATATGCCACATATCTTGATTGAAAAGGAAATCTGAAAATATCTCAAAAAGATATCATGAGATATTACCTGAATCTCATGCTGGCAGATACACAGTGGAAGAATCTTGAATTTCCAAAAAAAATATATATCTTCAAATCTAAAAGATACATCATATCTAAAATAATGGAAACACCCATGTGTGGGTTGAACCCCAACAGGAGTTACCGCTGCATTATACAGTAGTTCTAATCAACAACACCTCCTCTGGTCTGCTCAACTCTACAGTTCACCTTCTCTTAGTCCCACATGAATCCCTGTAAGTTCTCTGAATAAAAATACAAATTTAAAAATATTGTCATGAATCAAACGGCAAATCAACCCCATTTGATTGGCCACGGAGTTACCCCTGCATTATACAGTTTAGTTCTAATCAACAACACCTCCTCTGGTTTGCTCAACTCTACAGAGTCTCCCCCAACTCTGAAGGTAAACCAGAATTCACTATCTAGTTGCCCTTTGCCCTTCTAAGTTGCAACCCATGAAACACGAGATGTGTTTGAGTTGCTGGAGACAAATCTAATTGATATGCAACTGGATCAATGCGTTCGAGCACTATAAACGGGTCAACAGTTTCTGATTAATTCTCTTAAGCCACAGAATGCTGCCTATGTTGATCCGTCTGCTGCTTCATGTAATCTTGCGCTCGAGATAGATGATACTTGAGCTGTCTTAAAGCCTCATCCCGTTCAGCCAATGCATTTGTTGTAGTAATGGGTTTCATCAACTGCTCAAAGGCTTCTTGAGCCTCATGGGTCCATTTAAGCCGGTCTTTTAGTCAAAACTGTGGGAGGTTGGGCAATCTTGCGTACCCTAGTATAAACTGAGAGCTGCCCTTGCATTTGTTGCCAATCGTGGCTGAGAATCATTGGAGGTTGTTGAGCAGTGTTAGATGATGGTTGTAGTGTTTTTGAGATGGTTGAAGGTGGCTGGAAAGGCTTTGAAGTTCTCTGAGTGTTTGCGATATTCTGGAATTACTGTAATGGACGTTGAAAATTTGGATAAATACATTATCTTATGGGCCTCATGTAAGATATTTTGGTCACCGCGTATGCGATTTGTATCGCACGTGTGAAGATTGATCTAAGTGGAGGAGATTTGTGTTGCACGTAACAAGATTGATCTATGTGCAGGAGAATTGTTTCACACGTAAGATATTTGATCTAAGCATAAGTGAATTGATCTACGTGTAAGTAAATTGATTTGCACGTAAGAGAATTGAGCCATGCGTATGATTTTTTGAGCCGCACATTCAAAGTTGTCCCGTACAATATTTTCCTTGTGAAAAACTGGGCTTCCAGAACTATGATATTCTGAAGAATTGAAACCAGTCAATGTCAGAACCGTTCTTCATGGATTCAAACATCACAAATAGGGTTTGTGATTCAAGATTTCTTACATCAAAGTGAGTAGTATTCAGTGAAGAACAAGATCAACCGTGAAACCATCTGTATGAGAAAGAATTTGCTCGAAGTTGTCTCGGTGAATGAATAATCTCCAATATTAAATTTGGGGTGTCAGTGTGACGATGCTGAGCTGTTTTAAATTGGAATAATCACTAGCAACTGGTTTAGCAGTGATTCAAGCTGTGTTTTCAAGAATCTGAGTGTTCCAACTGCAGTGTTCATATGTGTTGTGCCGTGAAGTTGTTCTTCAGGCCTCGAGCAGATTAAAGATGGGTTTCGAAGCTGAGTTAAGAAGAAGATGATGGGCATTCCTGGAATTCCCAAAAACATTATTTGTCAATTATTTTCTGAGTTTTGAGCTGAAGGGTGATTCCCGAGCATCTTAACTTTTCCGATTTATTATAAAGAGAAGGGTTGGAGTGGAATTTCGCTGGCAACAGGTTGTTAAATAAAAGCCAGAATATTCCAAGATCGAGAGACGTGAACTCGAGCCTAACCAAATGAAGAAATAACAGAGGATCGTGTTGTGCAATTCAGTTGGGAGAAATCTCAGGAATGCTGAGGTGGTAAATGAATTTCTAGAATTAATTTAATTCTAGATTTCGGTGGTTCCTGAGAATATAAAGCTTTTGAAGAAAGAGAAATGAGAGGGTGTGTGAGAATACCGAGTATAAAAAAAGCGGACTGCAAAACAGAGCATGAAGCCGGAGCCTGTAGATGAAGAGAGAAAACAGCTGGGATCTGAGCATTCAGAGGTCTGAGAAGCTGTGTGAAAAGCACATCAACATTTGGATCTGCGTGTTCTGAGCAGCTCGACTTGTTTCTTTTATTCTCAAGCCTTTACAGAGGGTCAAATAGCTGAAGAAGGTGAGCATATTATTTTGTCTACATTGAAGATTCGAGAGGGAAGATCATCAACAGTTGCTGAAGCTACGGGATTCTCAATAGATCTTTCTCACTTTGTTCTGATCATTGTGTGGCCAGCAGGATGCTGTGTATGTCAGCAGGATGCTGATGAACAAGGCTACAGGATGATATCTGGTTTGTCCACTTGTATTTGATCATAAAAATTTAGTGAAGAATTCATGACTCAGCGGGAGTCGAGCACAGAAAGGAGTAGAAATCCACACTGGGTCCGAAGCTTATAAAAATTGTTTGAGTCTTGTCTTGTTTACTCTTTCATTTCATACGGGTAAGGCTGAGATCGTGTCTTAATCGGAAGCAGAGGTTTATTTCTAATCAAAAGAAATTGAAAGAGATAATCACACTGATTCATCCCCCCACCTCTTAGTGGTGCATCAATTCTTAGGGCATTTCAAATGGTATAAGAGCACCCAGGTTCCCACTATCAGATCCTTGAGCAGCATGTGATAGAGAATATTAATTATATAACACTGTGTTTGGTAAAATTTTAGTAAAAGAAAAGAAATGATTTGATAGTTTTTAAAAGAAAAGAAATGAAAAGAAATGATTCTCATTTCTCTCATTGTGTTTGGATCAATAAATTAGTAAAAGAAAAGAAATGATTTGGATTTCTCTCCATCATGTTTGCTGACACTTTTTAAAAGAAAATAAAAGAAACTGTTTTGGTACAAATGACACAAATAACATTTGTTAAAAAATAACACATACACATAGGATTAAAGATCATACTTTCCCAAGATAAAACACAATCATAGATTAGATCTCCATGTACACCACACCTACCACCATATTTGTCCAATATCAACAATTTATGTTAAATGACACAAATAACCTTTTTTTTAATGTATTTTTATTACCTTTTTTATGACAAATTAAAACACATTAATTTTGAATTTAATCAATCGTTATCTTTCATATCACCAAAATTAGGTAAATATTAAACTACGAACATTATTAATACAAATTTTAAAATTTTAAAAAATTAATTAAAGATAATCAAAATTATTTATATAATTTATTAATTCAAAATTATTAATTTGAGGTAATCAAAATTATAAATTCAAAATTATTAATTCAAAACAATTATTAATACAAAATAATTATTAATTCAAAATAATTATTAATTCAAAATAATTACTAATTTAAAACATTTATTAATTCAAAAAATCTATTAATTCAAAATTATTTATAAATTATTTTTATAATCAATTAATTCAAGATAATCATAACTATTTATAATCAAAATTATTTATAAATTATTTATGATTATTTATATACACATAATTAGTTATAATCAAAATTATTTATATACACGTTATCAAAATTATTTATACTTGATTGTTATTGATAAAAAAGGTTAGGTATAGGCGTCAAATGACATCTCACGCATGCTACATGGAAAATCCACAAACGGTCTGTGGACTAGACCCCGCAACCAGTGCCCCCAAACAATATTTTGATGAGTATCTAAATATTTTGTTTGCCCCCCGCACGAAAGTTAATAATATTTTTTGTCTCATGAAAATATTTTATTTGCCTCAAGAAAATATTTTTTGTTATTATTAATAATTAAAATTATGTTTATTTATAAAAAAATTAATGGGGAACGATGCGACAATTTGAAGGAATAAAAGACGTGAACATTGTTTATTTAGACATATAAGGATAATATTGGAAATTTAAAAAAAACCACAACCCCACGCATTATTTCCGTCCAAATCATCCCGATTTTGGGATGATTGGAAACCGAGGGTTGGGGAGAAACGTTTCTCCCCGTTTCTCCTCCATCGTATTTCCATCGACCACCTTTTGTCTCTCCAAACGACGAAAATCGTTTTCTATCTCTCCTAATCCTTTCTTTTCTTCCCGACTCTCGGCTGCCAAACGAGGTCTAAATAGCAGAGGTGTGCCAACCTTTGACGGCAAGAACTACCATGGATAGAAGAATAGGGTGTTTCCCTTTCTTCTATCACTTGGCCTAGAAGTCGTTAATGTTTCCCACCGTTTGACAGAAGTGACCAAAAGTCTTTTACTGATAAGAGAAATTTAGAGACTGACGGGAAGGAAAAAAAAATGTCAATCTAATGTCTTTATCTGACAAAGTTTACACTAAGGTGATGGGCCTACAAACTGCAAAGGAAATATGGGATAAGCTTGAGAGCGGCTTTAAAAGAAATGTAGTCAAAGAAGCTAAGTTACAAATCTGGAGAACCAAATTTGAAGACATCAAGATGGCCAAAGTTGATGATTTTTTTAAAAGGATGAATGAAATTGTTAGTAACATCAGAGGAAATGGTGAGAATTATTGGAATTAGGGGGTAATAGTGTCATTATAAGAGGGGAATAACTCTCTTAGAAAGGGAAGTATTGTTAAGGATAATTGTGTCATTGTTAGGGAAATATTAGTTTGTTAGGAGGGGGTAGATTCTAAGCCCACGTGTGAAGGGTGGAGATTTGTTATAAAGGGATCCGCAGGTGTGAATGGGAGAACAGAGAATTTTGAGTTGGAATTGGCCTTCTAGCTTGGAATCGACCTCCAGGCTTGGGCGGGATCTCTCCCAAGAGTCTTTCGTCTTCTTCATCCTCTTCTGCATGTAATTATATTGGTCCTCTTCATATATACAAGAAGTCAGTCCTCTGTCTTTATCATTTGAGCCAACCTGCCGTTCCTCCACACTTCATTTTGTCGGCGCCTTCTCAAAGAAGTCACACACTGCCGGTCATCTCTTTCTCAACTTGCTCAGACGACACACACACCGGCGACGCTACTGTCAATTCAGTTCTGCCAGATCTTCATCACTTTATGTTAATCAGATTCATCGTGACCAGCGGAAGCATACACCGCTAGTGATCGTTCACAAGGCGTGCATGATCTGATGACACGCACTTCCATTCTTCATCCCTCCTTGCATGCTCGCCTGGTTCTCGTTCCAAGGTGGTGTGTGTCACCTGCTTGCACCATACGCAACGCACGCACTGAAAAATACTTTCGGAGGGGAGGCGAATCATGTTTCTTTTCTTCCACTCTCACGGGAGGAGGCGTCCTTCAGTTTGTTGGCGCGGCCATTGGACGACAGATGCCGCTATGGTGGCGCACCTCGACGAGATAGGCCAACAACTCGAGAGCACCTCAATCCGGCTGGCGCAAGAACAAGAAAATTTCCAGGATGCTCTCACGCGTCTGGGGCAATGCCTTGAGACAATAATGTTGCACCGAGAGGCGACTCCGACTTCTCACGTAACCACGCTGCCAAGGCGCAACCCGCGAGGTCTGGCGTTACGACCACAAACTCGGTGCAACATAGAGGGACAACCCCATGCATGAAATTCGTCACAGCAAGAATGTCTCCTCAGACGACCATACTGGAAGATCTCCCGTCAAACCAACAGGGTTGGGATCCGGAGCGGCAAAGGAGGACATGCGTGCTGACCCTGCAGCAGCAAACGAAGCACATTATGTCTGCCCGAGTACTGATTGAGGGGTTGCCAAAAGAGGGGAAGACACCGTCCACACCGGTCATGGGGGACACACTTCGTGACAAGGCAACTCCACCTGCTTTGCCGCCACACTGCTCGAAGTGCATTACGCAACGTCAGTTGCGACAAAGGTGAAACATCACAACAAAGCGGCGTTGTCGGGACTAGCTTTGATGATGGAAGCATGGCAGAAGGCAGTAGAAGATCAGACCGCATCGAGAATTTCAGGGAGCAAATCCAACTCGCTGCATTTTTTTTATGGAAGTTGCATGGCGAGTAGTTGGTCTATTTAGCAGTACGGAGCATATAGAAGATTTTTTGGCATGTCTGTCCTAAGATCCATGAAGCGAGGCTGGTATGAGAGATCGTTTGGCCTACCTGTGAGATCCACCACCATGAGGACTGATAGGGATTGAACAAGAATAGAGAACATCTTTGTATTTAGCAGCAGAAATTCTGTAGGATCACTTCTAGAAAAACTATCCGAAGGAGGAAGGATATTTCCTGGGAGACACTCCTCTGCAGGCCTCTCGCGCGCAGGTGAGCCAAAATACAGAATGCTCGATGCCCCCTACTCTCCCGCAGGTTTCCCCTTTTATTAGTCTAACAAACGAATGCTAAAAGACTCAAAATTACATCTATACCCCTTTCTATCCCCTTTCCCGGCCCTATTCCTCCTTTGATATGTGTGCAGAATCGGAGGCCTCCTATCACTGCCGCCCCCATAAGTATCCACCTTGTCCCCAAGGTGGAAATTAGGAAACTGGGACATAATCTGGCCTGCTTCCTCCCAAGTTGCTTCATCCTTCGAATGCCCATGTCATAGAACCAACCACATAAGTTGTCGTCCTTACGTCTTGTCGACCAATACAGTCAGTCAAAAATTCTCTGGGTAGCTCCCCTTCACTACTCCGCTGCCCAACTGGAGGTTTCAATTGCGATAATAGGAATAGGGAACCGGTCAGGAATTGTTTTAAGATTCAGAGCATGGTAGTCCACACACATTCTCCATCCACCGTCTTTCTTTTTCACCAGTATAATAGGGCTTGAATAGGGACTGTTCTGATAAACTCCTCTAAAAGTTCCTGAACTTGCTTTTCTATTTCATTCTTAAGATGATAAACATGCTTGTAAGGGCGGATGTTCACTGGTTTGGCCCCACTTTTTAATCTTATAGAATGATCAGTATCCCTTTTTGGAGGCAAAACTTTACGAATTTCAAATACTGATTCAAACTGTACCAGAATTTTCTGCAATTGTTTTGTCTGCAATGGATTTAAATCTGTTATGCCTCCATCCACTTCCTCATTTGCAGTCCACTGCAGCCCACTAACCCTTAATCTCCTGTTCACCAAATATTCCTGTAAAGCTCCTAGAAAATTTTGCTTATTGCAGATTCCCTGCGGCGTTACATCCCTTCCCTGCCATGAAAAACTCAGTCATCTTCTTCGAATGTGAAGTAACATACCCAAGAGTCTCAAGCCAAGAGTCTCAAGCCAAGAGATCCCAAGCACTAAATCAGGTCCTAATGTATCAAAAAGATAAGCATCCACTTCAAACTCCTCAGTCCCTAAACACACCTTAAGAGTTTTGCACATTCCCTGAGAAACAACCCAATGCCCATCCCCCAAACGAATACTGAAAGACTTAGTTTCTTCTATCGGTGTTATTAATTGTTTCAACAAATGCTTGGAAAGGAAGTTGTGACTAGCTCCAATGTCAGCTAAAATCAAAATGGGTATCCCTTCTATATTCCCACTGCTAGTCGTTGTTCCTTGCATAACCATCTCCCACTGCTCGTCAATCGGCTCAGAAATTTCCCCTGCATTTTCTTCTACCAAGCTTATTTCTCTTACTTCCTCGTTACAAGGTTCCACACATTCCCAAACCATGAGCTTGAAACCTTTTTATGGACACTTATGCCCACAGGCTGAAAATGTTGGCCACATGTAAAACATAACCCCTTGGCTCTCTTTTCCTCATACTCCTCTCTAGATAAATTTTTAACAACTCTCCACCATGGTACAATGATAGCGCAAGGGCTGCCTCAGCACCTTGGAAGGTTTATTCCAGGCGTGGGAAGAGCGTTGCAGCCTCCGTGGACCCTCCAGCACAGCTGGCAGTGGTCCCCCCAGCAGCACAACCGCCTAACCAATCGGTTGGAGTGGTCCCCTCCAGCTCAACTGCATAACAGAATGGGTGGGGGGATTCCAGGGTTTAACAGAATGGACCCCGCAGAGGAATCAGTTGGAGATCCTTTGTGGGTTGTTCGGTTATAAAAAGAAGGGGTGGAAAGTGGAAAAGGGGAGGGTAGAAACCAGGAAATCGGCCAAGGGCTTGGGCAGGAGTTCTCTCCTGAAGTGTACTCTTTTCTGTCTTTTTTCTGCTCTGTTTTGTAACCGTTGCTGCTATTAAATTCCAGAAAGTGTTGCCCCTGTCCTAGTTTTCTATCAATTTGGTCCGACCTGCCGGATCCCCCCACACTATCCCTCCCCCGCACCCACCATGGAGACCCGCACACACACGCGTATGGATTTGGTGGAGCAGCGTCTGACTGCCTTAGAGACCAAATATGCTCATTTTCTTGCCCTCAAGCACCCATTTACTGCCCGTACAGTTGCTGAAATTTTCGCTCAGGAAGTGATCTGGTTTCATGGGATCCCCAAGTATATCCTTAGTGACCGGGATCCTGTATTCCTCAGTCATTTCTGGACTGAATTATTTCGTTTACAAGGTACCACCCTCAAATTTAGTTCAGCATATCACCCCCAAACAAACGGACAAACGGAAGTGGTCAAACGCTGTTTGGAAACCTACCTTCGCTGTTTTGCGGGTGATCAGCCAACTCATTGGTCTTTTTGGTTGCCTTGGGTTGAGTTACATTATAACACCACCTAGCATTCTTCAATCCACACTACCCCTTTCGAGGTGGTTTATGGCCGACCACCACCAACAGTCCTTTCCTTTCTACCCAGCGAAGTTCGCGTCGAAGCGGTCACCACAGCTTTACAAGATCGGGACGAGCCACTTACTCAGCTGAAGCGCCATTTTCTCCGCGCCCAATCCCTTATGAAACTTCAGGTCGATCACTCTCGTCGTGACATCTCCTTTACCATCGGTGATATGGTATATGTGAAGTTGCATCCTCACCGCCAACAGTCCCTTGCTCGACACATTTCCCAGAAACTTGCCCCCAGATTTTTTGGCCCTTTTCCTATTCTCCAGCAGGTTGGCCCAGTGGTCTATAAACTCGCCATTCCTAGGCATCTGTATTCAACCAGTTTTTCACGTATCCCAACTCAAAAAATTCATTGGTCCTCATCCGCCCCTCCCCACCCTTCCCACTGGTCTTTCGGGTGATGATGTTGCCGCCCCGGAACCTGCCACCGTACTTGGCCACTGCACCACTTCGGTTGCCGCTGGCTCGGTCCCTCAATGGTTAATTCAGTGGAAAGGCCAACCTGCTGACGATGCCACATGAGAGGATGAATATGTTCTCCAAAACCAGTTTCCCTCTTTCAGTCTTGAGGACAAGACTGCTCACTCAAGGGGGGTGAGTGATAGCGCAAGGGCTGCCACGGCACCTTGGAAGGTTTATTCCAGGCGTGGGAAGAGCGTTGCAGCCTTCAAGGACCCTCCATCACAGCTGGCAGTGGTCCCCCCAGCAGCACAACCGCCTAACCAATCGGTTGGAGTGGTCCCCTCCAGCTCAACTGCATAACAGAATGGGTGGGGGGATTCCAGGGAATAACATAATGGACCCCATAGAGGAATCAGTTGGGAGATCCTTTGTGGGCTGTTCGGTTATAAAAGGGGTGGAATGTGGAAAAGGGGAGGGTAGAAACCAGGAAATCGGCCAAGGGCTTGGGCAGGAGTTCTCTCCTGAAGTGTACTCCTTTCTGTCTTTTTTCTGCTCTGTTTTGTAACCGTTGCTGCTATTAAATTCCAGAAAGTGTTGCCCCCTGTCCTAGTTTTCTATCATACAACCTCTCATGCTCTCTCTCTTTCTCTTTCGGCAGCAGTAGAAACGGTTTTCACAGTGCTGGGATTTCCTTGTCGCCCCATAACACCAGCTGTTACTCCCCTTCCCCGAACATCTATAGGCTTAATATTCTCTTTCACAATTAATTCTCGCTCAACTCGTCTTAAAAGTGTAAGCAAACGAGCTTTAGTTCGCGATTCATGTGCAAGGACAGTACTTCCATTCTCCAAATGCAATCCGCCTATGAACAAGATTACATACCATTTTTCCGTTAAATCTGGTATGCAGAGAGCCACATGTTCGAACTCGTTGATGTAGTCGTCCACAGAACCAGTTTTCCGTAAGCCTTGTCAAAAAAATCAGCGGATCCTCCTCCATTGCATTGCCATACCTTCCAAGGAGCTCATCCTTTAGCTGCACCCAAGTTATATCTAGTTTTCAAAGAAATAATCTAGTATTGCGCAAGACCTTCCATACATAGTTGTGCTAACGGCACTTTCATTTCCCCGCGTACTCCATAAATTGAGAAGTGGATTTTCTCTCTCACTATCCAAGAGACGGGATCCTCTCCAGAAAATAACGGCATCTCTACAGGTTTTGTTAGTTCTCGTTGCAACTCATCCACCAGAAATGGCTTCCTCCTTCCAGGCTCTGTCGCAGGGACAACTCGGCACTGCTCCTCTGTCACTATGTCAGTTCTAACACTGCTTCCACCTACAACATCACTCTTCTCTTTGTAATTTGTAAGCCGAGTTTGTTCCTCTAAAATCGGAACTAACCTAGAAAGAAAAGTAGTTGGTTCTCGAACCTGAGTTTCCAATCGCTGGAGCAAACTCTCATGTCGCATCTGTCCAGCTTCTTGGCGCTGCATTCCAGCTTGCAGTTCTGTAATCTCCGTCTCCACTCCAGCCACTCTGGACTCCATACGCGTGGACATGAGACAACCAAAGCGTTCGTCTCCAATCCCTTCCCGAACGATCAACAGAAAAAGGTGCTCCTCTCTCAATGAAAGCACCAAAATGATAGGGGTTGAACAAGAATAGAGAAGATCTTTGTATTTAGCAGCAGAAATTCTGTAGGATCACTTCTGTAAAAACTATCCAAAGGAAGAAGAAGAATATTTCCTGGGAGACACTCCTCTGTGGGCCTCTCGCGCGCAGGTGAGCCAAAATACAGAATGCCTGATGCCCCCCTACTCTCCCACAGGTTTCCCCTTTTATTGGTCTAACAAACTAATGCTAAAGGACTCAAAATTACATCTATACCCCTTTCTATACCCCTTTCCCAACCCTATTCCTCCTTTGATATGTGTGAAGAATCGGAAGCCTCCTATCAAGGACAAAGTGGTTTTTCAGGACGGTAGCAGTGATAAGAACTAGGGGTAATAGTGTCATTATAAGAGGGGAATAACAATCTGTTGGAAAGGGAAGTATTGTTAGGGGTAATTGTCTCATTGTTAGGGAAATATTATTTTGTTGGGAGGGGGTAGATTCTAGGCCCATGTGTGAAGGGTGGAGATGATGGGAACGCGGGGGGGGGGGGGGGGGGGGGGGGGGCTGACACATAGGGGTGTCAGCTGTAGGGGGTGTTGTTAGGGGGTTTAATAAGTTACCAAGGGCAGTCAAGGGAGCAGGTTGGGTGAGTAATAAATGTTAGGGGCAGTAATGTAAATACATAGTAAGAAGTTAGTTGTAGTTGGAGGGGTTGTATAGGGATATTAAAGAGGGGATGGCTGGTAAGGATGGGGACTACGAAGGAATTTAACTAGAGCAGCTTGGCAGTTAAGGGGGGTTAGGCCTCAGAGCTTGGGAGCAATGTCTACCAAGGAGTTCTTTCCTTATTTCTTCTTTCATTCGTTCTTTCTTCTTATTCTGCCGATTACTGTAATTTTCTTCTGTTGATCTTGCTGGAATCAATTGAAATACATGTTTCTCTCTCTCTCTCATTTGGATTTTTATCATTTGGTGCTCTCCTTGAGAGGTTTCTAGAGAGAGAGTTTAGAGAGAGGTTCTTGAAACAGAGGTTTGGAAGCTGTCGGATCTGCAGTAAGCTCATGCGCATGGAGAATCATCTAGCGGTTGTGAAGTTGGCGGTCTTGAAAATGCAGTCTGCATTCCAGCGAATGGAGGTCCACATGGAGAAGTTGGCACAGGCCGGGAAGTGCCAAGGGGGGAGTTCTGATCGAGAAGCTGAGGAAGAAGACCTCCGGAAGGTCACAACAGTGGATGGAAGTGCGGCAGAGGAGAAAACGGGGGCTGAGACTACTCATGTTGAGACTAATTTCTCCCAATTTCAGGTGCAAACTAGACTGGTGTCATGTGTCGAGGAGAAACTGATAGATATCAGCCCTGTACAGTTGCACCATGAGGAGCTGCAGAATGCGCCGACACGAGCACAGACACTTGTAGAGTTCTCTGCTCGACAACGTATGCATGAAATTTCTAGACTGAAGCGACAGCAAGAGGTGCAGAATCTGTTGTTGAATAACTGTAGACACTAATATGTTGTCCACAGCAAATAGCGTTTCGAGGAGATTGATGAATGTAAGTATATGGATGGAATTTTTGGTTCGGACAGAAAAGCCCCTAGAGATGGTGGTTTCGCTCGGGCTGAGTGAGCAGTACCAGACGGGCGCTGCTGATGCTGAGAACGCATGTCAGGGAAATCGAGCTGCTCGACAGGCTATGAGAGGGAGCTTGAAACAACTGTTAAAGGTAGTTGCTGAATTTGGGAATCAAGAGTCGACGCACCAGAAGGGGATTGACCGAGGATGGACCGCCTGTACATGTGTAGCACAGAGGGTGAAAGTCTACAGCCTTGGCGGCAGCAGTAGCAACAGATTCAACAGTAGTCTCAACCACCATGAGGACAAGGTGGTTATTCAAGGAATGGGGAATTGATGGGAACGCAGGGGTAGGGGCTATGATGAGGGCTGGTACATAGGGGTGTCAGCTGTAGGGGGTGCTGTTAGGGGGTTTAATGAGATGCCAAGGGAAGCCCAGGGAGCAAGTTGGGTGAGTAATAAATGTCAGGGGCAGTAATGTAAATACATAGTAAGAAGGGGGTTAGGCCTCAGGCCTTGAGAGCAGCGTCTACCAAGGAGTTCTTTCCTTATTTCTTCTTTCTTCATTCTTTCTTCTTATTCTGCCGATTACTGTACTTTTCTTATGTTGATATTGCTGGAATCAATTGAAATACATGTTTCTCCCTCTCTCGTTTGGATTCCTATCAGCAGATTTGTTATAAAGGGCTGCACAGGCGTGAGTGGGAGAAGAGAGAATATTGAGTTAGAATCGGCCTTCTGGCTTAGAATCAGCCTACGGGCTTAGGTGGGAACTCTCCCGAGAGTCTTCCATCTTATTCCTCCTCTTCTACATGCAATTCTACTAGTCCTCTTCATATATACAGGAAGTCAGCCATCACTCTTTATCATAGAAGCTAGAAGACTCCGCTTTGTCAAAAAGTTGAGAAACTTTCCAAACATGTTTGATCCTAAGATTTCAGCTCTAAAAGATAGAGAGAATCTTGCCCTTGATGAGTTTTGTTGGACCCCATTTTAGTATAATGGGTATTTCCGAGTCCCACGTCGGAATATCCCGCCATGTAATTATTTTTACTCATATATAAAAGAATATCTCCGCCTCACATTGAGGTAAGGGGAATTCGAAATCAACATGGTATCAGAGGGAAAATCCCTTTAGAATTTTTTTTCCTCCCAACTCTGCCCTACGTGGCACCCCTCCTCCTGGGTCTGCCCTACGCAGCCACCCCCCCTCCTCCTAGGTCTACCCTACACAACCCCACCCCCCTGCGGATTCCCGGCGACACCCGCCTTCCACAGCTCCCATCCCGGCGGCTCCCTCCGGCGTCGACCCAGCGTCGCCCCTCCCTCCTGCGGATTCCCGGGGACACCCGACCCCGCCTCCTCCTCTGTGCGCTCCGCCCCGACGGCGTCCCACCCTCTCGCGGCTCCTCTTCCATTTTCCAAGCGAGCCCCGCACAACGGCCCTCCTGACCGGCAGACTCCCAAGTCTGCCCGACGCTCCACCAGGTTGCACCCCCGACGCGGACTCCTGCTCCCTGCACCCCTCTACGCCCATCCGTCGCGACGAAGCCAGGCGACCCTCGCCTCCTGATCCAGCAGCTACTCCCAGCGACACTCCTTGCGCCCCTCCGCCGCGAAGCAGCCCCGCGTCCCCGTTCCTCCCGCGGCGCTCCTCCCGCTCCCGACCCAGGTGACACGTTCCACCCGGACTCCTCCACATCCCGACCCAGTTCCACCTCTGTTTCTCCCGGTGGAACAACCATCTCCAGTCGTGACACTCCCGACTCCAATCGGCCTCCTCTGCACGCGTCGGCCAGGCCCCCTGCGTCCCTCCCGGCTCCCCCTTCCAGCGCTCCTTCCGGCTCCCACCCGACGCAGCACACCGCCTCCCTCGCGTCTCCTCCCTCGCAAAGATCGGCCCATCCTCCCGGCACCTCCCGATCCCGACGCGGCTCTCTCCATACGCCGCACGGCCCGCCTGTCTCGACGAGCTCCCTTTTTCGGCGCGCTCCCGCAACACGTCCCGACCTGCTTCCGAAGCAGCCACCAGGCACCGCCCTCTAGGCGGACATCACCCCGGCCCACCGACACTTCAATGGCAGGTTTGTCCACCCGCGGCCCTCCAGCACCACCTCTGGTCAACAACTTTCCTGCAAGGACGCACCCTCACTTCCATTGTCAGCCTTCCTATGCATCTGTGCGACCGCCTGAGCAGCTGTCCCATCCTCCGTCATCGGCTCTACCGCAAGACGATTCTCCTTCATCCAGTGACCGTTACAGAACAACGCTCTCGCCGGAGGAGATTGCTTTGATACACTCTTATCGGGAAACTGTGCCACCATCCTTTTCTTCAACCCCCATTGCTCAGACTGGCAGCTCTACCGCATGCGTTTCTCATCAACAGACAACTTGGATGTTTGACTCTGGTGCGTCAGAACATCTCACAGGGGACTCTGGTATCTTCACTACCTATCATCCGTACACAGGTGCCTCTACAATTAATGTTGCTAATGGCTCAAAAATCCCTATTACTGGATTTGGCACATGTCCATTGACCCCGTCTATTCACCTGACGTTGGTCGCTCATGTTCCTCAAAGTCCATTTAATCTTATCTTCATTAGCAAACTCACCACAAACTTAAATTGTGTTGCTACTTTTACCTCATCTGGTGTTGTTTTTCAGAAGCGGAAGACGAATCGGGAACTTGGTTGAGGTTCTCTTGGGAATGGGGTTTACATGTTTGATACCCCACCATCACTTGTTTGCTCATCCACCTCAGCCCGTGCTCTTGACCTACATTCTCGGCTTCGTCATCCACCGGCTTCCACCCTACATAAACTTTTCCCCCAATTCAGTTCTCACCTATCTTTCCATTGTGAATCCTTCAAGTTTGTCAAACATCATCGGGCGACGTATGTTCCTCGACCGGAACCACGTGCAGCGAATCCTTTCGATCTTGTTCATTCCGATGTCTGGGGTCCTTGCGGGGTTCCTAGTCAATCCGGGTACAGTTATTATATCACCTTTATTGATGACTACTCCCGCATGACCTAGCTTTACCTGCTTCGTGATCTGTCTGAAGTTTTTTCTACCTTTCAGACCTTCTATAATGAAATTCATACTCAATTCTCCACCTGCATTAAATGTCTCCGCTGCGACAATGGACGAGAATATCTATTCACTTCCTTTCAGCAGTTTCTCAAGGATAAAGACACCATTCATCAGACCACCTGCCCTGACACACCTCAGCAGAATAGAGTGCCCGAGCGGAAACATCGTCATATTCTGGAGACTGCTCGTGCTCTCCTATTCCACATGAAGGTGCCTCTCCTTTTTTGGTCTAATGTCATCCTGACAGCTACCTACCTCCTAAACCGTCTCCCTTCTTCTATCCTTTAGGAGGAGACTCCCTTTTCGACTCTCTTCTCCTCTCTCCCTCCTCACTCACTTCCTCTCCGGGTGTTTGAGTGTCTGTGTTATAAAAGAATATCTCCGCCTCACATTGAGGTAAGGGGAATTCACAATCTACAAGTTTCGCAACATTCTCATTGTATATGAAATGAGAAAGACTCTAGCATTCAAAAAGAAAGTCAAAGAAGAAATAGCATTTGAAGTCATGAGGAAGCTGAAGATCAAGATGAAGAAGTGATAAAACACTATTTTATTGAATATTTTATTGATAATAAATGATATAATTTCCTCACATTGTGTTAAATATGTTTATTTATAAAATATTTGGGATTTGATCATTCATTTGAAAATTTGGTGAAAATTCCAGTTTTACCCTTAATAGTGCACTGTAGTATTTCAAATATAAATATTTTTATATTTATTATTTGAATTTGAAATTTTGTAACAGTGTTCCTAACTTAATTATCTACAACTTTTATTCAGGACACTAGATCAAAAGAATGCATTTTAATGGAGTAATTGGGCCATAAAGTCAAAGCTGGGCTGGACTCGCCAGAATGGATAAGCTTCTGTATTTCGGTCATAACTCCTACATATGGGCTTGTATTGAGCCCAAATTTGGAGAGGAGATAGAGGACCCATATCCGCACATTTGATCCTTCTGGAAGGCCGGCCAATTCACGCGTTTTGGTGGTCAAATGGGCGGTGCAATTTGCATTAAAATATTTGGCCGAATTTCCACATTCACACTTGAAACCACTTGTAACCTCTCCTCCACTCCCCTCTATAAATTGGAGTTTTTCTCATTTGGAGGGGTTGAGACGTGCATTGGGAAGTTGAGGGCAGAGGAGAAGTGGATCCACTCCAATTCTCCAACCATTTCAATAAGGGTAGCTCTTAAAGCAAGGATCCCTTCGACGAAGCCTTCTTCTTCTCCTTCATGTTGTAATGATTTTGTTTATGTAATAAACTTCTTT